>BSBK01014940.1:2500-62454 GCA_027943335.1 Chamaecyparis obtusa | reverse complement strand
ATGTTATGTGTGTGTGTGTGTGTGTGTGTGTGTCTATATATATATATATATATATAATCTCTCTCTCTCTCTCTCTCTCTCATCTCCTTGATATCTATTAAGGAAAGAGTAAGATAGTAGGTGAATGGGAGAGAGCTAGGGGATATGAGAGAGGTAAGGAAGTGGTAGAGAATGGAATAAGAGATAGAGTGAGAGGGGGAAAAGAGAGGGAGAAAGTATTTATGGTTTAGGGTTTATGCTTATAGGGTTTAGTGTTTAGGATTTAGAGATAGAGATATACAAAGATGAGGATAGTGGTGGGGAAGAGGGAGAGAAAGGAAAGAGGGAGATACTGAGATGTGGGGAAAGAGAGAGGGTTAATGGGATAAAAGATTTATAGTTTATGATTTATGGTTATAGGGTTTAGGGTTTATAGACTAGTATAAGGTTTAGACTTTATGGTTATAGGATATAGGGTTTTTTGTTGAGGTAGGGTTTAGGATTAATGTCTAGGGTTTAAGGGAGAGTAGGGGAATAGATTGGGATGATTGAGAGAAATCAAGTAGGGAAAGAGTGAGAGGGAGGGAAAAGGAGGGGGAAATGTAGACAGAGGGGGAGGGAGATAGGGAGGCAGATGTGGAATAGAGAAAAGAGTACGAGATAGAAGGAAAAAGAGAGGGAGATGGGAGAAATGATTTAAGTTTTAGTGCTTATGGTTATAGGGTTTAGGGTTTGGGGACTAGTATATAGTTTAGATTTTATGGTTATATGGTTCAAGGTTTTGGTCTTAGGTTGGGTTTAGGGTTTAGGGAAAGAAAGAGATGAGGAAATGGTGAGGGAGAGGTATGAAATATGGAGAGAAGGGAAACAAGGAAAGATTGAGAGAGGAAGAAAGAGAGTGGTTAAGGGGTCGAGAGAGAGGGTGGGACATGTGAGAAAGAGGAATAGAGTGAGAGAGGGGGAAAGAGAGATGGACACAACAAAAAGGGAGATATGAGTTAGGGTTTAGAGAGAGAGAGAGAGATTATAAATAAGCCACTTTTATTTTAGAGTGTTCATTGGCTTGTAACTATATATTATGTTTTACTACATGTATGGTCATTTTTCTTTCTTGTATGTACTTGTGTACTCTTATTCAATATATGTTGTTAGATGGACCCTTATACTATTGAAAAGAGTTTACCATCCTTAATGTAAGTAATTATATGCTATTATATGCATTTGACTAATACTAAGGATTAATTGACAAATAGTTAATGTATTGGTTGATGCTTGACTAAATACTATTATTGGATCTGTTAGTATATGCTGGTCAAAATTTTTTAAGGTTTTCTATGGGATATTTTTATGATTGGGTTATGTTACTAATGCACTTAATATATATCTTAACTTTATTTTTTTTACTTTGGTTAAGTGTGTAACATAGGATTCCCTGGGCATTTCTTACCATAATTGTATTTATTCAGTCCTTGTATTCATTACAATCCTTACCATTATTAAATCATGAGAGTCAATATTGATATCCTTCAGTAATCATCTTCTTTGAATTAGATCTCTTGCACTCTTAGGCCGAGCCTCTATTTGTTGATATATATTACTTCACCAGCTTGGTTCTTACAAAGAATAACCAATCATTTACATGAATCCATGTAAACCCTTATCTTGAAATGGCATTGTTAGCATGGGATAAACCTCTATTATGAGATGGTAAGTTGGCTTCAAGTTATCAGTTAAGTCTAGGGCCTCATCCCTGTTCCATCTAAGTGGGTGGAAGGTAGCGGTAAATTTGTCCAAGGAAATGTACCTTAGAAAGGATTGTGTACCCAATTTTGTATCTTTTAAAACATATGATGCTTTTTGTACCCCTATCTTGTGAACTAGTATAATATGGTTCAAAATTCAATAGTAGAACTACAAAGTCTATGTCCATGACATAAGCAAGGCCATCAAAGATGATTCCCCAAGATTTAGGTATGGACCCTTAATAATTTTATATTATTGTTCGTAGTGTTTTTGGATAAGTTAATAAGAAAGGGAATAATATGATCATGTATTTAATGTTTAATGACTCTTACGACATGCATCCAATTGTGAAGGCATGCGTGCAAATGCAGGTAATGGAACATGATGAAGAAATAAGGCAGCACAACTTAGGTATGTAGTGGTGAGTATTTGTTAATTAAAAATAAGTATAATCTTTACCCTCTTGGTTTCTAATTTAGATATAACAAATGGTTTTATATTGTGCCTCTTAGCTTAATGTAATCCATCATTATTTTATTAAAAAAAGAACTGCATTACAAAGACTACAATACATTAATAAATAACCTCGAATTTGTTGATTGTCGAAGCTTTATATTTAAACTAATTAACTACTTTATTATACAACACAATAGCGAAAGTCAACTATAAATTATTGTTGAAAAGAAATTTGATTAATAATTAAATATAGTCAACTTGATAAAGATGTGAAATTTTAAAATAATTTTTGAATACATTCTACATATTTACCTTACTCGGAACTTTATAAAGATGCAGAATTTGGAAAGAGATTTTTAATACTTATAAAAAAATAAAAAGGTTACCTATAAAGACTCTTAAGTAAAAAAAAGTAGATAGAAAAACAAAGCTTTCATAGGATGAGCACATGTCTTCGGAGACAACAACATGCACCTTTTAAAAAGTTATATTAAAGCAATGTGAATTACATTAAAGAGTACTCAAAGAGAGTCCCACGCAATATATAGTGTGGGAAAACAAATGACAACTCGCTCGTATTACTCTCACCATCATGTAATTTCAACTCCGGATTTTTCTCCACTCCACACATTTTAAAACTCTAATCCACGCACAATTGTACTTTGCAATTAAGAAATGAAATATCCTAGAAAAAAATCACCACCGACCTATTAAAATTGAAGCCCGTGAAATTTACTAAATGAAAATATAATTTACTCAAAAAATTGGAGATGAAATGGCTAAAATTGGAAACTCTTAGGTAAAGCTAAAATTGGAAACTCTTAGGTAAGGCTAAAATTGGACATGATCTCACTCATGTGTTATTTGGCTTTGTATTTTTAGTTGACCAATTCTAATTAATTTATTTCATAGATTTTGATGAGATGGTTTGAAAAGAAAGACAATCCATTTGAATGCTCGCTTGTCATTTTCTTTCCATATTTTAATCGAATTAGAGAAGAAAATCAAATCCCCATCGACGTGTTTCAACATAGGCCTTGCAAAGAGAGCAGTTTTAAGTAAATGAAAAGAAAGACATCTATTTGAACGCTCGCTTGTCATTTTCTTTCCGTATTTTAATCGAATTTGAGAAGAAAATCAAATCCCCATCGACGTGTTTGAAGAGAGCAGTTTTAAGTAAATCAAAATTTTGATTTGTGGAGGAGGGAAAGAATAACTTTAATTTTGATTGATGAAATGAAAAGTTAGTTTGTGTGCAAAGGTTCCTGATTTTCGTCGCCCGATCTCCCCTTAATAGTTAAACACCAAGGGTCAGTTTGGTAGCGGGAATTAGGAAATGCTGGATTTGGTCAAATCATAGATTTGATAATTTAGTTTTTCATTTTCGGATTATGTTTGGACCGTTTCGTTCTATTTTTTGAAACTGGAATTGGAATTTGAGTATTATTTTTTTTCAATTTTTTTTGAATTGTTTTAATGTTTTTGAATTTAATAATTCAATTTTATTAATGGAATTGAATTTAAAATGGAATCGCAGACCGTTTTAGGTAGCCAAAGTTGGTGGTAGGCAACCAAGTTACAATCACCGATCGCAACCAAAATTCAAAAAAAAATTCGAGAAAAAATTAAAAAAAATAAAAAATCAATTTAAAAAAAAAAATTTAAAAAAAATTCGACTTTAAAAAATTGAAAAAATATTTGAAAAAATATTCGGCAAAAAATTTAAATTTTTTTTCGAAAAAATTTGAATAAATAACAAAGTTACAAACCACCCAATTAAATAAAAAATAAATTAAATCCCTCCCCACACAAATAAAAAATTAAAAAAATTAAGTGTAGACATGAAAAATTTAAAATTTTGCTTTGCCCCAATTCCAATTCCAATTCCAATTTCAAATTCCTATTCCACCTTTTCAGGTGGAAGATGTAAATGCTCATTTTGGGCAAAATGAGCATTTACATCTTCCTATTCTATTTTCATATTGCACTCCCAAACTGAGGATTCGACGAAATCGAAAATAGCAAATGACCATTCCAAGCTAATTCCCGCTACTAAACGGGCCCTAAGTATAGTTGTGAAATTTATCTCCTGTAATAGTTAAACATGTTTCCCTATTTTACTCCTTTTATGTCTTTTCAAAGAATAAATTATATCTCCTGGTATGTATTGTTGTAGGAGAAAAATTGTATTATCAATTTAGATGTAATTATCTAATAGAGTATTTTATGTAGGCATTAGTTTCATTTAGATGTAATTAGTCAATAGTTTCATTTACACCATTTGCACCATCGAGACATAAGAGAGGAGAATATGAAATGTCACATGGCATTAAATAAAATGTTTAATTTTTAAAAATATCAACTATTTCTTCACATAAAAATGTTTTGAAATAGATAAACAAATAAATCTGTTGGTCTTTAAAATGCTCACAAAATGCAAATAAGCTCTCAAAAAACTCAGCATTCAAGCTTGTCCTAAGAAGAAATGGCATTGAAAATTAGAAAAAAATCAATTTACCTTGGAGCAATATGTAAATGCATAACTTTATTGAGCCTCAAAAGAACATAGTAAAAAGTATTTTGATTATATTAATATTTATAAGATTTATAAGTGCATCAAAATTTGAAACTTTAAACCATAATATTGGAATAAATAACCACTAAAGCTAAATATCCATTTCATAAATGACATGGAGTTTTAAAAATGTACTTGACTCTCTTCCATGTATCTTCCACATCACAAATTAATTCTCAATATTGAGTGGTTTGTTTCCCCTCTCCTCCCATACCTTCCATGTATATACCGAACTATTTGTTGTATTATTGTTTTTGTTATGTTGATACATATGAGACTCTCTATAAAGAGGAGTTTGTAACTATTTCATTAATCAATAACATATGCATTTTTATTCTACTATAGCAATTGCACATATTTGTGTCTCTTTTGATCTTAGTTTATCAAATTAGTATCAATGCTAGTTATTAAGAAGTGATTTAAAAGTTTGGTGTAGTTGAGGGGGCATCAAGGCTATGGCCTCAACAACTCTAAAATCCCTCCAAATTGTTGTGTAAACTATATTGTCCAAGAAGAAAAGGTTGAACATGTCTCTATTTTTTGTCAAAGGAAAGGGCGTAAAATAGAAGCACCCATAGAAAAAGGGTCTACCATTTCTATTATAAGATAATCATGGTACAAAAGAAGACACCTTAGTTGTAGTTGAAGTCAAAGAGATTTTGGAGATCTATAGCCATCAGAAAGGGAGATTGCTGGAAAAGAAAGTAGTTGTTAGAAAGGAGGAAGTAGTTGTTAGAAAGGAGTAAGATGGTGTTCATTGATACAGAAGAGTTTAGGAGAACAAAAAGAAATAAAAAATATGAGTTATTTAAGGAGATAGAATAGTGAAGATTTTCAATTTTAAGGCTATTGAAGTGACTTAGTGATATTATAGCTGGAAACCAAAGCAATCCAGTAAGGAAAGACTGCAATTAATAAAAAGTGAAAGTTGTCCTTTGTGCTATAGTATATTGTTTCTTAGTCAAAATTTAAAGTATGGGAAAGATGAAGCTGCATAAATAAGGCATTCTCTATAGTAGAATCTATTGTCATCAAAGTTTTAGTATGAAATGGTAAGTTGAAGATACAATTTATTATTCCTGCTTAATAGAATCATAAAGAAAGATATCATAGTGAAAGATTCAACCACAGTCATAAAGAAAGATATCATAGTGAAAGATTCAACCACAGATGTTGAAGGCATGCAAAATCAATTGTACGTAAGTTTGTAGTCATCTGAAATCATGTGTATGCAAAGTTTGTAGTCTTTTGAAACCACTTTTATGTGATTTTTATGGTTAGTCAAAACTTCTTGTGTGTAGAGTTTGTGGTCAGCTATAAACCATTTTATGTGATAGTTTATGGTAAGGTGAAACCTTTTTAAATTTTAATTTGTTAGGAATAAGCTACAAAATCCTCAATGTCGTTATAAAGAGAGAAAGATAGTAATGAAGTAGTACACTATAGTCCAGTTATGAAAACAAAGATGAGGTTTGAGAAATCTGAAGACTTGCACATTATATAGAATTAGTGGTCGAAATTAAAGGGTTAGTGAAGTTTTGTTCACTCCGCCCATCTGCCATCAGTTGGAGAGTATTACCAAGCAAAAAGGAAAAAGAAGAAGAATGAAATGAGGTTTTCCATATGCATGTGTTGCACAAACTTTACAATGATTACCCTTGTTCTTTTACCGGTCTTCCCCAAGTTTTGCATTCATTTCACCGTCACGGGCTATTTTTAATGTCTTTTATGTGTGCTTACAATTGTCGTATAGAAGGCTGACAGAACATACTGCTCAATCTCAATTTTATTTATTTTTCATCACTGTCAGGGGAGAATTTTTTTTGTTTTAATTTGTTCAGTTTGTCTGTCTCTTATATTCTATAGGTGGAAAATTATTATACAACTAGCACTTGCATTGGTAGAAGGTGCATGGGGTATACTAATAGTTCGTAGATGTGAAAGCACTATTCAAGAAAATGTGGCGTTGTAGAAGGAAGTCTTGTACTTAGAAACATCCACTATAGATGAGTTGAAGTTAAAGTTGAGACGAGTTGTATATTTTGAAGGTATAACCCAAAAAAAGTGTAGCATTTAAATAGATTTGAACACATTCAAAAATGTTGTATATGTAAATACAAGTGCAACACCTGTATAAACAAAAACACAATAGGAAACCAAGTTTGTTTTTCGTTGATGGATGGAAATAAACATGAAATGTGCACAAAGAAACCATTGTTATTTGTGTGTCATTAGGTTCAAATAACTACATCATAAATGTGATAGTGTATGTTATTTATTAAACCATATACCAAAATCCAAAACTAATAAAATTAGATTTTCACAATTAAATGGTATTCTTTATAATAAGAATTCTCACATTCAAAAAAAACGGGTCGCCAAAGTTTAAAATGTCTAGAAGTATAATAATAATTAAAAAAAAGTGATTCCAAGGACAACTTTGATAAAATAAATACTTCTCAACACATGATAAAATCTAGAATAAGTAAAAAATTGTATGGTTTATGTTTTGATGGACAAATATCTAAAGAGATTTTTCTTGCTGTGATTGGCTGAAGGGATAACCAATACAAAATCATCTCTTCCACCTCTTGCTAAGGATTGTAATCATATTAAACCTTTTTGATGATGGCTGCAAAACACACTATTTAAAATAAATTGTCAAACTGTCATTGGGCATATCTCTGCTAATAACTTCCCCAATTCCCACTTGAAAATTTTAGATTTCTAGTTATTACTTAAATAAAGGCATATGCATGATTACTATTAAGAGTTAAAAAATCATAGAAGTGGATAAATGCTTATATATCTATTATAAGGAAATGATGTCAATCATCTATGTATTGGTTAAATTTAAGAAATACTTGGTGGAAGGCTAATTTGTGATCAAATTGATCACAATAATATTTGACCTATTTTATCATTCAAAAGGATCTAAATAAGTGGAAACAAAACTGGGTGATAAAACTCAAAGCATATGATTTCATCCTCTGCATCAACCCAAGTTCGATTCTCTCTAAACCTGAACTCTAGAAAATTATTGGCCTTGTCTTTTGCGGCAATATTTCCAGATGCGATCCATGGCTTCTTTTCCCCTGCCTCTACATGCAAGCCACTTCAACTTCCATTTTTTTTAGTGGGGTGATATGCAATTCTTTAATCTCTCTTTTTGTGCCTCATGCATTCAATCCGATCAAATGAAAACATAAGAGATGTACCCACATTTTCATATGAATCTTCATTGTATTGAAATGTTTGAGTCAGAAGAAAAGGTTGTTCTTTATTCTCTCTACTTCGGGTTTGATAAATTGGGTGACAATTTGATGAACTGATGAACTTCATGGTCCTGAGATGCACTATTTAATACTATCCAATGGAGCATAGACGTGGATTTTCAATTTCCTTATGGCATTTACTGGGTTGTTTCCTATATGCAATGCATCAATTCGTGAAAATTTTATTCAAATACAGAAATTAATGGTTATATTGGAGATGATTCAAACTCATAAAATAAATTAATACAAGTAGAGTTATGACTCAAGATAAACATGGTCTATGAATGGCAGGGGAGATAAAATAATGCAAGTAGAGTTAAGACTTAAAAGGCCTCTAATTGTAGTTACAAACCAATTTTGACAAAATAGATTCCTTTTATTAATAATCAATTTTATAAAAGAGGGGAAAAAACAAACATCTTTGTTGTGCCATGAAATAGGTAACATATACAAAATTTGGAAGCCTAAACAAGGCACATGTACTGTTTGATAGAATGGCATGGATGACATGTATGCAAAATTTGAAAGCATAGACAAGGTACATGAAATTTTTGACAAAATGCCTACAAGAATGGTTTTAGAGAATCTCGTGATTGCAGGATATGCAAATGTTGAAGCATTGATAAGGTACTTGCACTATTTGATAGAATGCTACTAAGAAACATATTCTCATGGATGCCCTTATTGCATGAAATTGACAAAATAGATCTCATACATTCATAATACATTAATTTTTTCAACATTAAAGGCTCTTAACGATATATTTCACATGGACAAAAAATAAATTTAGTGCTTTCAAAGGTTTGGTAGGGCTCACTAATTTTTCACATAATCCTAATTTCACAAGACAAAGAAAGGCCAAGCATGGATTGGAGCTCCAAGTTGTTATGTTGTAAAAATTTGTGGAATAGGGTTTCCACATTTTTTCATGTGAATGTCGATAAAAACAAGCTTTATACAAAATACCAATCTTACAAATGTAAAACAAGATAAAACATCAAATCCCAATATCTTCTTGTCCACCTCGCATAAAATACCAATTCTTTCACTAGGCATATAAAAATGTATACACATAGAAAAAAAGACCCATAGCGAACCATCCAAATAACAATTACGTCAACAAATTAAGCACTAAAACCAAAAAAAAAAAAAATTATGAAAAAAGAAATGAGAATCTCATGTGAATCATATTTTTCCTTGTATTCTATAAAGTTGTAGAACCCATACGGTAATCTCCTTAGAAGAATCCACCCAATTTATGGATCGAGCCAACATTGCAATCAGAAATGCAGATCAAAACAAATGAGATATATAAACATGGTCACTACAAAGAAAACATGATTAAGATATATAAATATGATCACTACAAAGAAAACATGATTATAAATATGGTCTGAGAAAATAAATTTAGAGGGAAGCAATTTTTGAGAGAAACGCACAAAAACACATGTGAATACTTGGAAGAGTGGTTGAATGCAGTTCTCAGGTGCTCACATGGAAACTCATGTTTTCTCCAAATTCAAATTGATCTTGACTGTTGACGTAATGAATAGTGTGAATCATTCACATTTGTAACAACCATGGGAGGATGAGCTGCATTAATGAAAACCCTTTTTGTAGGTGTGGATGTAGTTGAGAAGTAAATGCACTTAGGGTACCTGAAACAACATGCCATGATAAAAAAAATGGACAATGCATTACGTGTACTACACAGAGAATAATTACCATCATCAACTTCCTTCATAAAAGGTGCATATAATTTGGAGAGGATGAACAGGTGCAAGAATATCTATGGTTTCCCTAGCTAAATCAGGGTTTACGCCAAGCAGGGCATCTGTAATTTTTGTAAAACAAGATTGAATAGTGCTCTCAAATTGGATAGGCGAGATCAATTTCTTATGTTTCAGAGAAATGCCTGATGTCAGTGAGTTGTCCTCTTTTCACATATGTGTGCCAATTGTCAGCGGGGTATTACTAAACCATTACAACATTAGATGAACAACTACGCCCTTATTTGTAAACTCTAGTCGAACAACCGAACACAAAATTTGGTCATCATAGTAGGTTCTACAAATCTGTATGCCCACAACACATTTTGTGTGCGCTAAAACCAAGTTTCCACTATCGCAGTTCAAAATGGAGAAATAATGGTTTCAATCATGAGACAAGTGTCATGGCATCTGTACGCGAGAAACCTCATAGGTAAAGCCTATTGTTTAATAAACTTATATTTTTCTAAAAGTAAATATTTAGAAAAACTCTTTAAAATTATTATTTATGTACTATGATTAAATGTAAGATGACTAATAATTTAAGTTCAATTAATATATAACATATTTAATTCATTACAATTTTTTAAGGTTAATTATATTTAACATATGTATCAAATTATAATTTCTTAAGAAAATCATTTAAAATGCAAAAGATAATATGTTCTATAGGTTTAATTATATTTACATATGTATCAAATTATAATTTCTTAAAAAACAATTTATTTAAAGTGTACAAGATAGTTCAAAAACAATGTAAAAGATAGTATGTGCAAAAATAGACTTCTAAAAGTAAACATTGAAGAAATATATATTCAAATTATATTATTTAATACAAATTTTAAAGAACTCTAAATAAGAAAAATATTATTCAATTTTAATTAAAAATAAGAACGATCTCCAAATCTTGTATAGATTTTAAATTAAAAATTTAGATCAAATTATTTTTTATAAACTCCTCTTCATTACATATCTATAAATTATAAAATTTCTTTTAAACTTTTATTCATTTCATAATTATTAATTAAATAAATAACCTTTATAAACTTTAATTATATGCATATTTTCATAATAATATAAACAAACATAACTGAAAAAAAAAATTCTCATGGATGATGAGTTTGAGTATTAAGCATTCTACTTTTCTAACAATTTAATACCAGATTCATAAAGCATTCTACTTTTTATTGATCCTATATGAAGAAGGCATTGACATTGCATACAACCTACTCGCATGGGAATGGAGACGTTGTTTCCATGTTTTATTTACATTTTTTCTCATCAAGGAGCCCAATCACTAATTGCTAGAGGGAGAGGCAAAAATATTATGGATAGAGGTGAAGAGAGGTGCATTTCTAACCCAAGGGGTAGTGTGAGACTAACTAGAACAAGATGTTGCTCTCCGATATGATTATTTTAATCTACTATTACTTCATTTATTTTGCTAAAATTTTCATCTAATTTGAGTAGTTAAATGGTCACTTTTACGTGTTTTATGACATTGAATGATAGTAAACAGGACAAACAAATTTCAAAAGAAAACTTGAATATATTTTCTATGGATGTTTTTTATTCAGTAGTGGACTGACTCTACACTCAAAGATGTGTATTGTGCGCTACAATCTAGACCCAGTAGATGTTATCATCACAACGTGATCCACTGGGAAAAAATGAACCGTGATCCTTGAGCATGGTTTTCGAATACCCACTTTCCACAGAAGCGGTTCAATACCAGTGAATTAGCAGTTTTAGCCATGAGACAGATTTTCCCTGTGGCCATACACAAGCAACCTCGCATGGAAAGTCTATCGACTAATAATGAACTTGTTAATTTAAATATTTATAATTATTATTTTTATATTTTATACATACATCTGTGTAGTATGTATAATAATCAAGTACTATAATAATCTTAAATACAAGTTAAATTATGCCAAAAAAAATCATGTTGAAAGTAACGAGTTTTTAAACATGACATATTTTGGAATTTTTTTATTATAATATGTTTAAAAATATTAAAAATTACACAACAAATATAATATATATATATATATATATATATATATATATATATATAATTTATATTAATTATAATAATTATATTAAAAACTAATTATTTATAAATAAATTCTAATATATTATGTATAACTTCATATATACTTTATTCATCAACTACTCTAAAATGTTACTTAATAATTTAATGTTTAAAAAAAATTGATTACTTAAATTTAATTTTAATATTTAAAAGTGTGTATAATTGTATTTAACAGGTTGTTGACACAAATCTCTTCAAAATTTATGTTAAAAAGTTTATGTAAAGATAGATTGATTGAAAAAAAAAATTGTTTCTTAAACGTAGTGTAATTATGATCTTAAATAATTAATTAATATTTCTATTTCCTTTTAAAAAATTGATAGTATTTTCAATTTTATAGAAAATGTGGATGTATAAGATGTACAAATCACTACTTAAACCATAATATGATCAAATTTGAGTCATCAAAAAACATTTAAATAGAATAAATTTTTAAATAAAAAATAATTTATATTAAATTTTATGATTTTGATATTGATAAAGAAATATGACTTACAATCAATTTAAATATACTATTATTAAATATATTTAATATTTACTTTATATAAAATATAATATAAATTTTAAAATACTAAAATTAATTTCAACATACTTGGTTGGCCAATTGCTTTTAGAAATCGTACCTCTCAAACCTTACAACTGTGTTGTTGTAAGACAAATGGAATGGAATTGTAATTTGTGGTAGCCAACTATGAAAGAAACCCTGCTATGAATTCCAGCCATTCCTTACCTTCACTCTCTCTATCATTAAGATCTCTAATCACGTCACACTTAGGATCTGCACCAATCACGGTGCCCCACCTAGGCTCCAGACAGGTTCATGCATCATCCCAACATTCAATATAGATAATAATGTCCTTTGAAATATCCGTATCCGTCTTGGGATATTAGGCAGATCCTGTTGGATTAATATTGTTTAATCAATTTACTCCTTATTTAAGTTTACTTAGGTCAACTCATAAATGAGTTAGATATATATCTTTGAGTCCAATTTGGACTCTATCATATCCTCGAGGATATTGTAG
This sequence comes from Chamaecyparis obtusa, assembly GCA_027943335.1. Classification (NCBI taxonomy): domain Eukaryota; kingdom Viridiplantae; phylum Streptophyta; class Pinopsida; order Cupressales; family Cupressaceae; genus Chamaecyparis; species Chamaecyparis obtusa. The sequence continues at coordinate 49,537 of BSBK01014940.1, read as the reverse complement.
AGTTCTATCAGAACTCTACCTCCTCCAGGTTGAGACACTTGTCTCAACCCTATCCTTTCTTTCTACCAGCTCTTGCCTATTTAAGCAGAGCCTTTGTATGTTTATTCTCACCTCATATGAATACAATCTAGTATTGATATCATCTCTGTTCTGGTGGATGTCTGTAGACTGAGTCTTCAGTATATGATAGTTTATCCTAACATGATATAAGAGCCAAAGTCTTACAACTCTTTCTAGTTTAGAGAGTTTTCACTTTTTTGAGGTCCTAGTTTTTTGTTAATTTAAATATTTATAATTATTATTTTTATATTTTATACATACATCTATGTAGTATGTATAATAATCAAGTACTATAATAATCTTAAATACAAGTTAAATTATGCCAAAAAAAAATCATGTGTGCAAAGGTTCCTAATCTCCCTTTAATAGTTAAACACTAAGTATAGTTGTGAAATTTATCTCTTGTAAAAGGTAAACACATTTCCCTATTCTACTTCCTTCATGTCTTTTCAAAGAATAAATTATATCTCTTTTTATGTATTGTTGTACAAGAAAATTTGTATTATCAATTCAGATGTAATTAGCCTATACAGTATTTTATGTAGGCACTAGCTTCATTTAGATGTAATTAGTCAATAGTCTCATTTACATCATTTGCACCATCTAGATCTAAGATAGGAGAATATAAAATGCCATGGCATTAAATAAAATGTTTAATTTTAAAAAACATCAATTATTTCTTCACATAAAACCGTTCTGAAATAGATAAACAAATAAATATGTTGGTCTTTAAAATGCTCACAAAATACAAATAAACTCTCAAGAAACTCAGCATTCAAACTTGTCCTAAGGTTAGAAAAGGCATTGAAAATTAAGAAAAAAAAAAACAAATTTACTTTGGAGCAATATGTAGATGCATAATTTTATTGAGCTTTAAAGCCTCAAAAGAGCATAGTAAAAAGTATTTTGATTATATCAATATTTATAAGATTTATAAGTCCATCAAAATTTGAAACTTTAAACCATAATATTGGAATAATAGTCATTAAAGCTAAATATCCATTTCATAAACTAAATGACATGGACTTTTAAATTCTAGGTGTCTTTATAGGGCATCAGTTTTTCATGCCAAAGAATTCAATTTTCAATCCCATGCAAAATGGTTTATATTCATAATAAATATTTCTAACATTTTATATATAAATTTCAAAATGTGAGTTATAATTTAATAATTTTATTCTAATCAAGTTTTAATGTAAATAGATTTTCACATGAAATTGTACTTGACTCTCTTCCATGTATCTTCCACATCACAAATTAATTCTCAATATTGAGTAGTTTGTTTCTCCTCTCTTCACATACCTTCCATGTATATACCGAACTATTTGTTGTATTATTGTTTTGGTTATGTTGATATAGATGAGACTCTCTATAAAGAGGAGTTTGTAACTATTTCATTAATCAATAACATGTGCATTTTTATTCAACTATAGAAATTGTATATATTTGTGTTTCTTTTGATCTTAGTTTATTAAATTAGTATGAGCGCTAGTTATTAAGAAGTGATTTAAAAGTTTGGTGTAGTCGAGGGGGCGTCAAGGCTATGGCCTCAACAACTCTAAAATCCCTCCAAGCTGTTGTGTAAGCTATATTGTCCAAGAAGAAAAGGTTGAACATGTCTCTATTTTTTTGTCAAAGTAAAAGGCGTAAAATAGAAGCACCCATAGAAAAAGGGTCTACCATTTCTATTATAAGAGAATCACAGTACAAAAGAAGACACCTTAGTTGTAGTTGAAGTCAAAGAGATTTTGGAGATCTATAACTATTAGAAACGGAGATTACTGGAAAAGAAATTAGTTGTCAGAAAGGGGGAAGATGGTGTTCATTGATTCAAAAGAGTTTAGGAGAATAAAAAGAAATAAAAAAATATGAGTTATTTAAAGAGATAGAATATTGAAGATTTTCAATTTTAAGGCTATTGAAGCAACTTAGTGATATTATACTACTTTTTCTACCTATACCATTGTGTTTTGATGTTTCAAATTCGTATTTAAATTTATTATATGGGAAATTTCTCATAACCACAATAATGTCTTACCCATATCAAGTTAATAAGTAGACCATAATCATGATATTAATAGTACATGCTTTTCACTCAAGTACATTTTCAAATCATTAAAAATCAACAAGATGAATTTGAAGTCATTTGATCATGTACTCACATCGTAAATTATTTCTTTTCATAGATAATAATTTACACAATTCAATTTCATTCACTAGCTTCTAGTCATCCCTCATATTTCCCCTCAATTAGTAACCATACCAAACCACCTAGGAAATAACGAATTTTGACTCATCTAGTTAGCACTACTATTCTTCAATTTTATTAACTTGAATGAATCCAATTTTAATATAGAAGACGCAAAGTACTAGTGCTTAATCCCAAAGTTGTGGTACCAAATGCAATGCCGATCAAAATAAGTGATAATAAAGTATGTGAATTAGTGATTAGCATGAAGATGATGGAGGGCTAATCTAGGAGTCAAACATATAATTTTTTTGAAACATAAATATTGAATAATTTTGTACTATCATTACATATTGTTGAAGTCCATTTACTATAAGTTGGCATAGCTATACTATGAGAATAATCTATGTTATAAATTAATGCACACATACAAGAAACCACTCTAAAATGTGCATGAGAGGAGTAAATAGTCTATAAAAATTTTCTACTTTTTCAATCAATAAATAAGATAGATAAATATATTAATACTCGCATTACAAATCCATCTTCTCCCAATTGGGTTCTAAGGACATTAGTCCTTATTTATAAATAACTTTTATGCAAAAGTCAAACTCTCTTTTGTTGTAACCAATGATGTTTCTTAGGGAAATTATTTTAAAAGTCTTATAGAAAAGAGTGAATTAGTTCTATTAGCATGTGAACTCTTATACTATTTCAAAGTAAATAAATAAATAATTCACTGCTTTCTCAATTATAAGGTTCAAAGGGTGTTCATTTCCCTCATTCCATGTATTCCTTTCAAGGCCACATGTAATCAAGAGTACCAAGAAAGGAAAAAACAAAACAAAGTAACTAGGACAGGCCACCACAGGGCCAAACAAGAAAAAATAGAGAAAGAAAATTTGAGCCAAAGGACAGAGAACCTAGACCAGTTATGCCAAGCTTCTAAGCATGTCCGCTACATTTCTTTCAAGGGCCTCCATCAATTGAACCATGTCTTTGACATTCTGCACTTGGGCTCGTTGGTCTATCTTCTCCCTATTCTTCCTAGTTCGAGCCCTGGTTCTTTTACTTGGTCCTTGATTCGGCTCTTTGTCCTCCTTCAAAGTCCTCTTCTCAGAATTGGGATACATTTTTTCTTCCATCTTTTTAATCAGGAGCTTAAGGTTCTTATTGGAAGTTTTAAGGATGTTTAAGTTTTGCTCGGCCACTCCCTTGAGGGTTTTTTACAGACTTATCATTTTGGCTTCCATGTTCAAGACCCTGGTTTCCAGACTTGGCTTAATCTCTTTGATCTTTTCCTTGTTATCCAATCGCTGAATTTTTTTCCTTGATGTCCTCGATCTCGTGGTAGAGCCATTTGAAAGATTGAAACTGATCCAGCATACTATTTTTAGTGTTGTTTAGAAAATCCATGTCCATCTCTCTAGCTTTATCACTGAGCACAACCAGTGCAGGGTCTATCAATTCTTCCTTATGGACCTTACCATCTTTGTCCTCCAGAATCTGAGGGTAGATGACTTCCCTTATAATACCCATGCACACGGTGTTGATGTTGAAATTTCTCCAGACCTTTTTACCCCTCCCAGTGTGCTGACTATTATACTCTCCCCTAGAGGCTTCTTCGGTCTCTTCAATCCTTATGGGTGACTAGTTAGTGCCTTGCTCATTTTTTTCTTCAGTCACGAGGGCTTGATTTTTAGTGTTAGTGTTAGGGGACTAAGGAGGAAGGGTTTTTTCCTCGCTGATAGTGACATCAACTGACAAGTGGCCAGAAAGGTCCTACATAGGTTTGGGGCTGTCCTCAATGTCTGGTTCTTGCATAACAACATAAGCCAAAATGGGTTTTCCCACTTCGTCAACCGAATCCATTTCTTCCTCCTTTTCATTATACTCTTCCTTCGAATTAGCCTTCTTTCTATCCTATTTTTTGGAAGGAAATTCCTTATTGATAGTTTTCAGGGTACGTTTTTCAGAAGGGGAGCCCTTGCTCTGTTTCTTGAATTCAACTTCCTCGCTAACATCCGAAGGAACACCCACTGAAGAGCCTGAAGGAACATAATCTGAACCAAAGTACTCACTGATAGCCTTTTTATCTCCTATTTCCTTTCCCATGATTTGGGTTTTAAAGAATTCATATAACAAGAGGATTAATCCTTCATGCAGAGCAAGATTAGCAGTTTTCTTATCTCTAAAACTAGTTATGTTATTGTTCATTGAAGAGAAGAGATAATACGGAATGGAAATATTGAAACCATGCCTAAAATGATTAAGTAAGATGAAATGATAAGTACAAATTCTGTCAAACCTAGTATCCAGGGTAATGTAGTAGATGAGGGCCTTCAGGACATACTGCTAGAGCGTCTACAAACTCCTGGGAAGGTAGTAGGTACCCGCTTTGACAATGGTGTTCATCTCAATGTCGTCCCTCGCAAATTTTTTGATAGCCATGTAAGAAAGTTTTTGGTCTCTGTAGAATTTTTCCTCAGTGGTAGGAATGCCAGAGACCAAAGAAATGACCTCCTCCATGACAGTGAACTGCTTGCCATCAATCTCCACCTTCCCATCTTTTCATGTTGTGACAAAGATATTGGTGATGTCCTTCCCGTGTGTGTTAATTTTGTACCTAGTTGTGGACAAAACACTTCAGTAAAACATTAGAGGTTAGCAAAAAATGAAATCTGCAAGTAATTGATTTGTGGAGGAGGGAAAGGAATAACTTTAACTTGTTGTTGAGATTGACGAAATGAAAAGTTGATTTGTGTGCAAAGGTTCCTAATTTCCATCGCCCGATCTCTCTTTAATGGTTAAACACAAATATAGTTGTGAAATTTATTTCGTGTAATAGTTAAACACATTTCCCTATTTTACTTCCTTGATCTCTTTTCAAAGAATAAATTATATATCCTGTTATGTATTATTGTAGAAGAAAATTTGTATTATCAATTTAGATGTAATTAGCCAATAGAGTATTTTATGCTGGCACAAGTTTCATTTAGATGTAATTAGTCAATACTTTCATTTATACCATTTACATCATCTAGATATAAGATAGGAGAATATAAAATGTCATGGTATTAAATAAAATGTTAAATTTTAAAAAACATCAACTATTTCTTCACATAAAAATATTTTGAAATAGATAAACAAATAAATCTACTAGTCTTTAAAATACTCACAAAATACAAATAAACTCTCAAGAAAATCAGAATTCAAGCTTGTCCTAAGGTTAGAAAAAGCATTGAAAATTAGAAAAAAACAAAAAACAAATTTACTTTGGAGCAATATGTAGATGCATAACTTTATTGAGCTTTAAAGCCTCAAAAAAGCACAGTAAAAAGTATTTTGATTATATCAATATTTATAAGATTTATAGTCCATCAAAATTTGAAAATCTAAACCATAATATTGGAATAAATAGCTATTAAAGTTAAATATCCATTTCATAAACTAAATGACATGGAGTTTTAAATTCTAGGTGTCTTTATAGGGCATCAGTTTTTCATGCCAAAGAATTCAATTTCCAATCCCATACAAAATGGTTTATATTCATAATCAATATTTCTAACATTTTATATATAAATTTCAAAATGTGAGTTATAATTTAATAATTTATTCTAATCAAGTTTTAATGTAAATAGATTTTCACGTGAAATACTACTTGACTCTCTTCCATGTATCTTCCACGTCACAAATTAATTCTCAATATTGAGTAGTTCATTTCTCCTCTCTTCACATACCTTCCATGTATATATTGAACTATTTGTTGTATTATTGTTTTGGTTATGTTGATATAGATGAGACTCTCTATAAAGAGGAGTTTGTAACTATTTCATTAATCAATAACATGTGCATTTTTATTCTACTATAGCAATTGTATATGTTTGTGTTTCTTTTGATCTTAGTTTATTAAATTAGTATCAATGCTAGTTATTAAGAAGTGATTTAAAAGTTTGGTGTAGTTGAGGGGGCATCAAGGCTATGGCCTCAACAACTCTAAAATCCCTCCAAGTTGTTGTGTAAGCTATATTGTCCAAGAAGAAAATGTTGAACATGTCTCTATTTTTTGTCAAAGTAAAAGGCATAAAATAGAAGCACCCATAGAAAAAGGGTCTACCATTTCTATTATAAGAGAATCACGGTCCAAAAGAAGACACCTTAGTTGTAGTTGAAGTCAAAGAGATTTTGGAGATCTATAACTATTAGAAAGGGAGATTGCTGGTAAAGAAAGTAGTTGTCAGAAAGGGGAAGATGGTGTTCATTGATTCAAAAGAATTGGAACAGTTACGTTCTGGAAACCCTAGATCCAATCAATTTGAGGTCCTCAGTAATAGCCCTATGCTAATGATCGAAGATACCCCTCGTGATTTCCCACAACTTAACTCAAAATCAACTAATACTCAGGAAAACATTGATGTCGTCATGAGAGATAATCTGGATAATATTGTCAGTCCTCCAAATGTGAATGTGCAATCTGCATTTGTTCCTCCTAAAGATGTTAATTTGGAGGGTACCTATCCCGCCCCATCACCTACTTCACTTCAGGAGATTGATGATAATTTAGTCATACAGGTTATATATGCCAAACATAACTCGAACTCTGTTGATTCTGCAAACTCCCTGTTGCATAAGTTTTCTAACAGAGATATGTTGGAATCCAAATCTGATATAACTAGTGCTAGTGATGAGGATGATGATAACTTTAAGAACTCTTCTGCCTCCAAGAAGAAAGGTAGGCCTCTTGGATTTAAAACTAAAAAGAAAAATGGAGATCCTTCAGGTCTCCCTAGTGGTTCCATTACTGAAAATTCCTCATGAAGTTTATTTCCTGGAATGTTAGAGGCCTTGAGTCTCAAGACCGCAAGTTTATTATTAAAAGGTTTATGGACTATCATAAAAAAATTGACTTTATGATGCTACAAGAGATCAAAACTATTGGTTTCACCCTTGAAAATGCTCTTAACTCTATCTGGAAGGATGCTTTTAAAGTTATCACTAATCACCCTAAAGTGAAAGGTGGAGTCGATCTTCTCCTTAACCCTAATTGGGTCTCCTATATTATGAATTATGGCATCTCTCCATGTAATAGGGTGGCTTGGGTCACCTTGACTATTAATGGCTCCTCGTTTGGAGTTTGGTCTATGTATGAGCCCAATGACTATAAGGAAAGGATCCTTTTATGTGATTGGATGTCTACCCTACCCAACATTCCCTAGATTGTTGGAGGCGACTTTAATATGGTTGAGAACTCTGATGACAACATTGGAGGCACCCCTTTTGAATGGAAAGGCTCTGAAAAAGCTCACCAGGATAGGCTTAAGCAATATTTCCAATTGTTTGATCTTCTTGAAGGCGCCAGATCTGATACTTCAACCCCTTGGTATACTTGGTGCAATTTTCAACAAGGTCCTAATCGTATTTATTCTAGATTGGATAGATTTTATGCTAATTGTGACTTTTCTCCTTTTCCCCCAACCAATTTGGCTTCTTAGTTGTTGCTATCCTTGCGACCCTCTCTGACCATTACCCTATCTTGGCTATTGTTAACTTTAGGAATCCCATCTCGGCCGCTTCTCAATTCAGTAAGAAATTTATTCTCAATACCTCCCTTCTAGGTGACCCTAATGTCCTTATTGCCATCAAGATGATCAGGCTCTTTAATCTTTAGAATAAGATCCTTTCTCATACCTGTAGGTGGAACCTAAATATTTCTTCTTGGCAGAAGATATTTCAAACCCTCAGTCAAAAGAAGGCCAAATATTTTAGGTGCGTGGAAAATTTACTCTCTGATCAACTCTATGACTTAGAAGGCAAAATCTAGACTAAACTTGATTCCCTTGTTTTAGCTCAAAAAGTTGCTTTGGCCAGGGACTCTCTTAGGAAACACCAGCAAATAAAAGTCAGAGGTGCTTTTATTAGGGCCCGGAATCATTAGCTTCAATATGGAGATAAACATTCTAAACTGTTCTTTAACCTTATCAAGCAGAAGCAGTGTAAAGAAAAGATTGATAGAATTGTTGTGGAAGATAAGGAAATTTTGACCCTCTGGGAAATCACCAATGCCTTTGAAATGTTTTACAAATCCCTTTTACCTCAGAGGATACTGAAGACTCCAAAGACATCAGAAATAGATGTATGAATCTCATCCCCAATATGATTTTCGAAAGTGACTCCTAGTATCTCCAGGCTAAAATCTCCCCTCAAGAAATCTCCACTGCCATCCGTAACCTTAAGGATAATAAAGCCCCCGAACCGGATGGTCTCCCTACTGAATTTTATAAGGCTAGTGTTGACTAGATTACCCAAGATCTTCATGATCTCTATTCGGAGGCTTATGCTAATGGCACCTTGGGAAAATCTATCAATACGAGTATGATCAAACTTATCCCTAAAGAGGGAGATAGAGCTCTTATTAATAACTCGTGGCCTATTACTCTTCTAAATGTTTCTTACAAGATTCTTGCTAAAATCCTAGCCTCCCGGCTTCAAAAAATTCTTCCTAAATTCATCTGCTCTAGTCAAATGGGATTTATCAAAGGCAGATATATACTTGAGAACCTTGTTACTAGCTGGGAAGCTATGGAGTGGGCCTAGACTTCTAAACAGGATGCTGCTATGCTCCTTGTTGATTTTGAAAAACCCTATGATAGGATGGAATGGGATTTCATTCTTATGATTCTTAAAGCTTTTGGATTCCCCAGCATATTCTGTAATTATGCGCAAGTCCTTCTTAAGGATGCCTCTGCTATGATTGAAGTTAATGGGGTTTTCTCCCAACCCATCCGGCTCTCTCGCTCCATTTGGTAGGGTTGTCCTCTTGCCCCTGCTCTATTTGTTATTTCCTCAGATGCCTTATTTTATCTCCTTAGAGATGATTCCATTTCCCCTAGAGTTCGTGGGATCACCTTGCCTAATGATGCTGAACTTCTCACCATCCAGTTTGCTGATGACACCTCCCTATTCCTTGAATTATCAAGTCATAACTTCTAGTGCCTCAAACAAAAGCTTGACCTCTTTGGGAAAGTATGAGGAGCACATATCTCCAGTACTAAATCTATCTTGCTTGGCTGGAAAGAGGAACCCCCAGACTCGCTACAATAGTTTGGCTTTGCTTGGGGTGGACCTAATAAGATTGTCTGTTATTTGGGTATCCCTTTCTCCATTGCCCCCTCAAGCAAGGATACGTGGCTTTGGGTTAAGAATAAAATTGATAAGAAGCTCAACAATTGGAACAATAGGACTCTCTCCCTTGTGGGTAGGGTCCAGGTGTCTCAAAAAATCCTCTCCTCATATAGTATTTACTATGCCTCTGTGTGGATGTTTAGTAATTATCAGATCTTTGAAATTCAAAAGGCTATACAGTGTTTCCTTTGGTTGGATGGCAAGGCTAACAGGAAAGCTCATGTGGTCAAATGGGACTGGTGCCACATCGATAAGAAACTAGGTGGGCTTGGGTTGAAGGACCTCAGGCTTCAAGGAATTTGCCTCATCTCTAAATGGATCTTTCGTGCCCTTGATGGTAATGAGCCTTGGAAAGTTCTTATCAAGAATAATATACAATTTGATGTTCCCAAAGCTACTAAGTCGTGGAAAGCCCTTCCTTTCTGTGACTTGGTTGCTGAAAAATTCTCTGTTATTGTCCAAGGCTCTTAGGTCTTTAGATCCATTTGGAAGGCGTGGGAATATGTGCGTACCTTCATTGAGAACTCCAGTTTTGATCATGATTATTCCTTACACAAGGAACGATCTATATGGTGGAACCTCTATCATTTGAATAAACCCCTGGCCCTTACCAAAGGGTGCTCTGCCAGGCTCTGGGCGGGTAAAGGCATTAACTGTATTATGAACATCATGGAAAATGATAACCTGGTTAGTTGGGAAACCCTCTCTCACAAATATAACCTCCTGAACTCCTATAAACGTACCTATAATCTCATCAAAGCTGCCTGTGCGTCTCTTTCCCTTCCGCGGGATACTAATGTTGATTCTTACCGATTCCTCAATTTTAGATAGAAAGATGGCTCCCTCCTTCCCAAAGTCAAAACCAAGGATATCTATAATTTCCTTAATTATGATACTGCTGTGACTGACCATATTAACTCTATCTGGTACTATAACTCTAGCCCTGTTGATTAGCAGAAAGTCTTTGACAAGTTGTGGAAATCCCCCATCTTGCCTAAAATTAAATGCTTCAAGTGGCAACTTTTTCTTGATAGGTTACCTATTAGAAATCACCAGGCTGGTCTTGACTTTTTCCCTCTCTGTAGAACCCCTGAAACTATGAGACATATCTTTTTTGACTACAGTTTTGCTAGAAAAATTTGGCTGATGTTTGGATTTTCTATTACTAAACATGTTTACACTATTGATATCATTATTGGTTTTATTCATGGGCTTCGAAAGGATGCTAACTTATTCTTGCATATCATGTCTTCTTTCATCCTTTGGTTTATTTGGAAATTGAGAAATGAGTCTAAATTCCAAGGCACTGATAGGACTCTTCCTGGGTTGTTTAGAAAACTCACCCAGTTCAAAATTGCTTCGCAGGTGTGCTATGTGATGAATTTGGAATGGGAGAAGCTGCTGAGATTTCTCAAGGACGGTCATGCTTCTATGTTTATCTACAAAATGAAGGATGGCCTCGAATGGGCCAGCATTGTGGACGATCAGTCTGCATTTGATGTGGCGCTTGATAAGCTAATTCAGGATATCAGGGACAATAAAGGCCCTGGTTTTGACAAGTTGGATATTTTCACTCAAATTCTGGAGCGGAAGAAGGTGGTCTGGATGGAGGGCTCTCTAGGTTGGACTGCCTGGATGGTTAACCATAATGATGTTCTGCACTAAAGATGTTCCTTTGTTCTCATCTTAAACTCTTACATGTTGTTATTTTGTACACTGTCTGTATCTATTTAGCTTTATGATAACTCTTTCGTCCTGCTGATGGGTTGAGGCCTAGCCTCCCCTGAATCTTTTTGTACTGAATCTTTTTTAAACTCTCAATTATCAATATAAAAAAAATACCATTAAAATATTACAAACAAAAAGATAAACTAAATATAAACAAGCAAAAAGATAAACTAAATATAAATAAATAAAAAGTATTATTAAATAGTTCTATTCTTAAATGAGTTAAATTTTAAAGAATAGAGCTTCAAATTAAATATTTTTACTAAAAATAAACTAAATCAAAACTAAATATTTTATATTAAAAAATATTAGTAAACTAAAGTTAAAAAACAAATGAAAACTATTAAACGATAAAGACAAGAAGAGCACGAACGCAATCCGCTCATTGATACTCATTCCAAGTACAACTGAGGATCTCTGTAGTAATCCATGAAAGCAAGGAAGGATCCCATGAGACCAGCCGCTAGAGAAGCTGCGCCTGCCATCACTGATGGGCTGGGCACCTCTGCTTCCTCTCTACTCACAATCATAAGCATCATCAGAATAAAGAATGCTATGAATCTCAACTTTTCTGCTGCTCCTCATAATAAAATGTAAACACAGACAAAGCCTCCTTTCTTATAAAAAAAATGTTCATTAATTGAAAGACTCGGAACAATATTTTTACCATTTTAGTCATGAGCACAAATAACATCAATTGTTAAAACTTCAAACTCGTTTACGAAAAAGAAACGACAAATCACTCAAATTATTCCGTATTTGGATACTCTCACCATGACGTAATGCCAGCTCCACTCCACTCATCTCTTTTGGTTGGTTGGGATTTCCAATCAACACATTTTAAAGCCTTCATCTCCACCCACATGTTACTCTCGAAATTAATTCACGATTGAACTGTCACTCATAAATTTGCTATTTAAAAATAAAATATCCCAGAAGTCCTCAAACAAGATCATCTTTTCAAGTAAATAAAAATCGAAGCCCTGAAAATTTAATAAAAAGTGAATTCCGAGAAAATACACAATATTATCTGCTCTTGAATCTAAGAGATGCAAAGATGATGGAGAAAATTAACTTCACCTCAAGGCTTGACATGTCAAAACGATATATATTTCTAAATATTTTTCGTTGAATTCCCATACATTAAATTTCAAAATTCATCTGTTTGTACAATTTTCACAGAGAATTTTCATAAAACGCTGGAAACCTATAAACACAGACAAATCCCACTCATTCATCAATATTTGCCAATAAATACAAAATGAGTCCTTTTAAACCTTGGCTATAACAATTCCAAGGTGGGACGTCAGATAATAAAGTGAAACACAGACACAGACAAATCCTACCAGTCATTGATGAGCATCAATACAAAATGAAACTATTTAATTATTGGCTACCACAATTCCAAGGAGGGACGTCAGGTAATAAAATAAAAAAAGTGCAACAATGACACTTTTAATCCAAACACTCCTTAGATGCTCTTTTGTTAGTGTGCTAACTTCCTTGAAATTCCTCCCTTCTGTCAAGAATTTTCTCTGCAATTCCAGAACATTATTACGGCCATTACTTCTCCTGTAACAGAGAGCTCTGGCCAAGATTCCCAAACCTTTCCTTCCATTGACATCGTTTCCGCTCATGTCTTCCAAACGGACGCAAACTTCTGTCATCTTCAAATTGGTGTGACCATCACTACCTGAAACTCTGCACTTCATCTCAACGACACATTTTACGAGCTTGCAAGGCAATATATCCACAGCAGGTAATAAGCTGCCAAAGCACACAAGAAATTTCACGTTAGATGAGGGGTGTCTCTGCTCACCCAAGGGACTCCAGCTGGAAAGATTTGCAGCCTGCCCCGTTCTCTTGTTTATGACAATCCAGCTCAGCTTTATATTTTCCATCAACTGCCTCCAAATTTCGCCCTTTTTTCCCACCTCATCAACTGTCATAATTGTAGGCAACCGATCTTCATCAGTATCCACATCTTCAAGATTAATAATGTCAGTCTGGAAAGGAGATTGAAGGTACCACTCTGGGAAAATGCCTGCATACGGGATTCCCCACACGATCTTGGAAAATATGGGTTTATTTTCATATTGCACATCCACAACCCACATTAAATCACTAGTATTACAAACCTCCAAGCTACCATCATGGTCATTGAATATGGAATCGCTGTGAAAGGCCTCATGAGAAGCAATAACAGAGAAACAATTTGCATAGAATTTTCTGAAGCCACCCAGTGAAGAAGAAATGAGATATTTAAGCTGTGGGTTTTGGGTGGAAGGCCAGCGAATGGAGCATGCCTCTTCCCACAAACTCTCCTGGCTTGCAATGGAGAAAAACTGTGGAGATACACACGCCGCTTTTGCAAGTGTTTTGCTATCCACAAGACCTAAAATTTCTGAGAGAACATCAGCGTCCAGAGACATGCTTCTTTCTTTTTTATGAGATTTTCTTCCGGAGATTTGGGTCTCTATATATTTTTCACCCAACAGTATAGTTTACATAATTAAGCATGTCTATATAAAAAAAAAATTGAGATGAAAAAGGCTAAAAGTGGAAATCGCTTACGCAAAGAAAAAGCCCCAAGTCATATTCTCACCCACATCATTTGACTTTTGTTCTATCCATTTATTTTTGTGCTGATTGGTCCAAATTTCTGTGGTTCTCCATTTTTAGTTGACGGATTCCAATAATTTTATTAAACATATCATATCATTGATGGGATGGTTTGAAAATAAGGGCATCGGTTAGATCTAGGGCCTCATCCCTAGATAGCATTATAGCATGGGAAAAACCCTATTATGAGATGGTAAGTTGGCTTCAAGTTATCAGGTAAGTCTAGGGCCTCATCTCTGTTTCATCTAAGTGGGTGGAAGCTGGCGGTAAAGTTGTCCACGGAAATGTACACTAGAAAGGGTTGTGTACTCACTTTTGGATAAGTTAATAAGAAAGGGAATAATATTATCATGTATTTAATGTTTAATGACTTTTATGACATGCATCCAATTGTGAAGACATGCGTGCAAGTAATGGAACATGATGAAGAAATAAGGCAACACAACTCAGGTATGTAGTGGTGAGTATTTGTTAATTAAAAATAAGTATAATCTTTACCCTCTTGGTTTCTAATTTAGATATAACAAATGGTTTTATATTGTGCCTCTTAGCTTAATGTAATCCATCATTATTTTATTAGAAAGGAATTGCATTACAAAGACTACAATACATCAATAAATAACCTCAAATTTATTAATTGTCGAAGCTTTATATTTAATCTAATTAACTACTTTATTATACAGCGCAATAGCGAGAGTCAACTATAAATTATTGTTAAAAATAAATTTGATTAATAGTTAAATACAGTCAACTTCATAAAGATGTGAAGTTTGAAAAGAATTTTTGAATACCTTCTACATATTTACCTTACTCAAAACTTTATAAAGATGGAGAATTTGAAAAGAGACTTTAATACTTATTAAAAAAATAAAAAGGTTACCTTATAAAGACTCTTAAGTAGAAAAAAGTAGATAGAAAAACTAAGCTTTCATAGGATGAGCACATGTCCTCGGAGACAACAACATGCACCTTTTAAAAAGTTCTATAAAAGCAATATGAATAACTTTAAAGAGGACTCACGAATTGTGTGTGCCTGATATGAAGGTTAATTATTTAGATATTAAAGGCTAAATATTGTTATGTACTTAAATTAATATTTGATGTTAGGAGGGCCCATTCTCAAAAAATGATAGTGACTTTGTTCTCTATTTTTACTTATTTCATGTTAGTTTTAGATTTATTTCACTCTTAAATTGTATCTTTCTGAATTGGTTTTGTTTAGCATTCAAACATGATGGTTTTCTAGTTTATAGTTTTTTTTAAATTCTAATAATGTTTAGTTGTAAGAATGCTTAGTAATTCTAACCCATATTTTGCATCATAAATCTCACCAACATAGAATAGACATTTTGTTAAACACTTTGGATAGTTGTCTCAGACTGAACTACTCACTAATTCGCAAATTCTGATTCCAACCTTCAATATTAAACACAAGAAATTCTGGACTATATCGTGAGACAGAGTAAATTGCAGAGAATAAATACAACAATGAGGTGATTAAGAAGCATAGGGATTTAGTGAGTATTTTTTTTCGGAGTGCAAGAATGATTTTGAGATGTATTGGTGAAATCCATGTGAAATCTAAGTGTAAGGTTATCTCTTCTTATTTGAATATTTTTGAATTGGATGTGGTAATTTATCTAAGTTATTATTAGAGAGCCCTTAATTTTAAATGCCATGTATTAGGTAGACATAGTAGACATACACTATCAAGCAAGGAAGAGGTTGTGATCAAGGACATAATAGACATACACTATCAAGTCAGTGGTATTAACTGAAATTTCTCTTTGCCTTTGTGAAATGAAATGATTATAGTGGTATTTTTATGCTGATCTTTTAAAGGATTATAAGGGTATTTTTACATTTTTTCTCTTTGCCATTATTCTAACGACATATTTTCATCTTTGTAACCATTTTCTTTATATTAAACCACTCTTTCAAGTAACCATTATAGCTATTTCATATGCACAGGTAATGAACATGCATATTTGTATAAGCACTACTGGGAGCTTACCCTGCAAGACATGTACTATTGTGAAATATCATCACAAGTCCATTTGTTGTAGGCTCGAGCTCCTAGTAATGCTTGGTCGATAAATCTGCATGTTTTTCACCTATGCATATACCTTCTCTGATCGACTCTTATATGCACATGTAGTATTGTGAACATGCAGATCTTCTATAGTCATAATGATTTTTCTTATTTCTTGTCTTTTGTCCCTTTTTTATTTCCTATTTCTGTACTTGATGACAACATTTTGAACATTGTTGACATACTTAAATGGAATACACAATACCAAATGATGAATGCTCAATTATTGTAATGGCAAAGCATCAGAACCGCCAATTTCTAAACTTTGATTTTGTATGATAAAAGTCCCTTTGCATTGAGAAAATTATAGTTGAGAAAATGGTTGTTCAGTAATGATTTGTATTTGCAGGTTGCAAACAAATCATCCTTCTTCCACCAATGAGTCATTCCATTCAAGAAAGCCCATGTCTGACGATATCAACGCACAAAAAAATAGGGAGACAATTGCTAGACTATGGTCTAACTTAAAAAGAAAAGGTGATGGAAAATGTTATTGTCCTTGCAAAACTTGTAAGGGCTTAAAGACTCGAAGATATCTAATCAAAACAGCTGAGGAACATTGTAGGCAACATGGTCACATTGAAGGGGGAAATGAATTTCATCCATTGGTATGTATTTTAATAATTTATAAAATACATAAGACATGATTTGATGATGACATCATGGTCATGGTTAATATAAGGTCATCATTTTCATATAGGTCAACCTCCCTAGGTTTCATGTTATGGACCATGACAATTTGGAGAATGTGGATTTCCAAATGAGGGAACATGGAGGTGTGAATATAGAAGTAGAAGGTAATGATCCGATGGAAGAAGACTGCGATGATCATGATGATCATGATGATCAAGATGATCACGATGATCAAGATGATGATGTTGACATAGACCTTGATGTACCTATACTTGAGAAGGGACACTAGCCCCTATATGAAGGCTCCCAAACAACTCTTCTTGCCATTGTATTGTTGTTGGTGAACTTGAAGGTTATGAATGGTTTATCTAACGTAGCAATGACACGTATGTTAAGGTATGTCATCTTTTTTCATTATTTTAGTCATAATTCTGTTACAATTAACATTGGGTGAATCGTGTAGCAATTAATATTCTTTAAATTAACAAATTATATTTTTGGTTGTAGGTTGATAGGTGACTATTTGTTACCACCATCAAACATTCTACCTTGCTCGTACCGAGAATTATCTGCCATTATGAAAGATATTAGAATGAAGTATCAAACAATACATGCATGTCCGAACGATCATATTATATATCATAAACAACATGAATTTGCAACAGAATGCCCTATTTGTCATATTAGTAGATATCAATCAGATCGAATAACAAAAAAGGTGCCTTGTAAGGTTCTTCGGTTTATTCCCATTATTCCACATCTGCAACAATTATTTAGGTGCAATAGCTTGGTACAATTTATGGATTACCATGCACACAATAGAAGTCAAGATGACATTATGAAAATGTCTACGGATGGTTTGGCATTTAAGGAAATAGAGGAAAAATGGCCACACTTTAAAGAAGAACCTCGTAATCTCAAGCTTTCATTGGCAGCGGACGGTGTCAATTCGTTTGGAGAGATGAGATCTACTTACTCGGTGTGGGCTGTTTTTGTTATCAACAATAACATTCCTCTTTGGTTGTCCATAAAGAGGGAGCACATAATGTTGGCACTGATTTTTCTAGGTATTTTTTGATTTAATAGTCATCTAAATTAATTTATTATAAATAATCCATCAAAATGGTCATAATAATTATGTAATGTTTTTGTTCATTCAACTAGGTAAGTACCATGTTAAAGATATCAATGTATATATTGATTCCCTTATCGACGAGTTGATGTTGTTATGGAATGGGGTCACTATGTATGACATCTCTAGGCCAATAGGACAAAGACAATTTTAATTCCATGTAATGCTTGTATGGACAATACATGATGCCCCTAGACTAACACATTTTTGTGGTATGTTCTCTTCTTAACACCTCTTTTTTGTTATGTTATAGTGCTAACACAAAGTTAACATATTTAATCCAATTATACATGATTTTGTAGGTCTTCAGACAAAGGGAAAATTTGCATGTCCAGTTTGTGGTCCAAAGATGAAATCTTGTCATTCAAAAAGTTTAAGAAAGCAGGTGTTCGATGAAAATAGACACTTTCTCCACAGAAATCATAAGTGTCAAATTACCAACAAACATCTTTTCAATGGGAAAGAAGAGACTACATCAAAGCCACGGAGAATGACACATCACCTATGGAAGTCAGCATACAATAAAATAAATCGTCAAGGCATCAATGACCAACTTCCAAAAGGACTAAAAAGTTATCCTATGCAATTTAATAGGTTGTCGTACTACGAGCAACTCCCAATTGTGCATTTGTTTGATCCTATGCATATTGGAAATAATGTAATAGAGACATTATGGAAAATCTTGGATGGAAGGTGTGACAAAGACAAAATTGTCAAAATTTGTAGTGACATTGAAGAATCCAACCATGCAATAAAAAATATCATTCGATCAAATAACAATAGAGACCAGATTGATACAATTGCCCTTAGTTAGTTATTGTTGAAGCAACAGAGCAATGCTATAAAAGAAGTCATAAAAAAATTATGATATTCCATAGGATTTGCTGCAAACATAAACGATCTTATATCAAAGAAAAGTAAATTTGGGCCAGGGATGAAAACACACGATTGACATACATTTATTAAGGTAATTCATGTTATTTCGTATTCACTATATATTTGTATACTGCATGTAGTTTTCATTGCATTCTTTTATAAAATATTGATAAGATCATTTTACAAATATTGTAGTACGTTCTACCTCTATCTCTCCCACACCACTTCACCAATAGTGTCAAACAAGTTATATATGATCTTGAAAAATACATGAGGTGGTTCTCATCAAAAGAAATCAATAAAGAAGATATAAAATATTGGAAGAGAAAAATTCTTCTTCTTATGTGTGAAATGCAAAAGTGTCTACCTTCAACTTTTTTCAGTGCACAAAAACACTACCTCATACATCAAGTTGAGGAGATTGAATTGTCTGGACCTATACCAACTAGGTCAATGTGGATGGTTGAAAGGCACTTGAAATTTTTGAAAGGTTTGGTTCAACAACGAGCACATCCTGAGGGTTCTATGGTTGAGGGATATATGGTATACCAGACCATGGTGTACATTAATGAATATCTTCCTAAGTTTGCAACAAAGATCCATGTAGATCATATTTGGGATCTTAAATCCATTAACAAATTCGAAGGGGAGTACTTGATGAGCAAAGGTAGATTGAGGAAAGTGATAGTTAAATATAAGATGTTATTGTAGTTAATTAATTCTTATAAATCTTGAGTATAATTTATTTATAATTGGTGTATTTTTTTTTTTTACAATTGGTCGAGAGTGGGATGCAATACATTTGTATATTGCAAACAATATTGATTGGATGATGGTATGGATTGAACAATGTCAAGAAAATAGTTTTTCATTAACATGGGAAGGTGTTGCTTCATTGGTTAGAGAAGCTCATCGTAATGGAGATTTCAATGTTACGCCAATGGTAATTGATTTAGCATATGGTTTAAGAGGTAGAGAGGTACGTACAAATTTATTAATGATCATGACTCGTATGTTTTGTATCAACTCACAATGCAAATAATTTACACACGCTTGAAAAATTGTAGATCAAGCACCACAAAACTATGTACTATCATGGCCACAAATTTCGCATAAAAAAGTTGGATGACACAAAGAAAACTTGTGATTCTAGGATAACTGCAATTTTTGAGGTCACTAATATATCATCTAGAAATGACATACATCCTCAACAATCTTAAAATTGATACTATGGCATCTTGGATGATATAATTGAGTGTGAATTTAACTCCTTCAGAGTAGTTCTATTCGTAGTCAAATGGTACAGGCTATGACTGAATTAAAATGATCTAGATAGAACTATTATTCAACATGATAATGGATTTACAATGATTAATACAAGGTCGTTTGAGCCAGTTGGAGATGAGCCCTATGTTCTTCCAAGCCAATGTGAGAAAGTGTTTTACTTAAAAGTTCCACATAAACAGGGTTGGTCATTTGTTGTTAGACATGATCCAAGAGGAAGGCCGATAAAGTATAATGTTATGGAAGAAGAAGATATTGAAGATGATGAAGAAGCAGATGATGAAGATCAAGATGATGATGACGATGATGATGACGATGATGATGATGATGATGGTGATGATCATGATGGTCATGATGATGGTGATGATGGCGATGATGATAGTGGTGGTGGTGATGATGATGATGATGATGATGATGATGATGATGATGAGATAGATGAAGAAGATGATCAATGACATGATTGAAATGATCAATGAAATGATTGACATGATTTATTGATTTCAATTGTAATGATTATATATTTATTGTGTTCAATTCTAATGATTACAACATATGTGATTTATAATTACCGATGTTTTGCTTAAGATGCTCAATTAATTGTTTCTGATACATGTATATATTGTGTTTGATTATCACCCTTTTTGCAAATAGGCAATTGACTATAGACATCGTCACCCCTTCTGTTGATGATCTTGCATTCTATATATAAAGTAAATTTGTTCATGTTTACGATGTTGCATATTGTTCATGTTGTCTTCTAAGTTATTTGTAGCATACGTATCATGTAATTTTTAGCTAACTTAAGATAAATGATTAACATATGTAGGAAATTTAACCCCTTTGGCGTGGATCATGCACAGTGACATGGATCAGTAGGTATAAGTCAATAAATAGACATAATTTTCTTATATTCTTCTTGTTTATCACTGATCACATATGTTATAAATAGACATATTATATAATCATATAATGTATATATAGACAAAGAAGAACCATATAGAAATATAATTATATAATCACTTTCAACTTAGTACATTTTTTATCTCCCACGTATAGACAAAGAAGAATCGTACATATGGGTCACAACTTGATTATTCTATATATATTATTTAAATATTATCAAAATTATATTTGAAGCGGGGACGTGACAATATCTCATTTGATGGATTGCAGGACCCACCAAATAGATACTTGTCAGATCTATCTACATTGAATGAGGGAAATGAGAGAATGGTAGATGAAAGTTCTACATGTAGTACAACTAAAACAGGGAGATCAACTAGAGGTCAAAAGATTAGAAAAAAATTTGATAAACACATGCAATTTTTCCTTGCTAAAGGAGGGTCATGTTCTTATGATGATGAGACCAAAGGCGACATCAAAGTGCCCTTTCGGTACACACATATTGAGAAAGAATGGGTACCCAATGAGCTACCTCCAATTAACACTGATTTTTGTGTTAATGAGAGGATATATCGCATAGCTCCATCCTCATTACATGGTTTGGGCCTATTTTCCATGGATGAGATAAAGGTATGTTATAAAAAAGTTGTTGAATTGTTCAAGTATGTCGGTCCGTGTTACAATTACAATGATTGGATACAGATTGTTCAATATAAAAAAGTATGCGTAGGTATGCACTATCAGCTAATTATATACAATGGAAAGAAAATGATCAAAGTAAAAGATTTGCAATGTACATTGATGGGAGACCAAAAGAAACAAGTAATATTGTGGCTTTTATAAATAGTACGCGACCTTCCTCAACTAATAAGCAACTGAATTGCATATTTGAGGCGCTTGAGGGGAATCAAGTTTTTGTATGTGCAATAAAATCAATAAGTGTAGGGGAAGAACTAGTAAGAGATTACAATTTAAATCGCATAGATACAAACAAAGTTACTATCACGAGGGTGGTAAGTACTATATACCATTTTATTAATAAGTATTTTTTGCTAAGTCTATTGCTTTCAGTTCGCTGAAGTTTTTATATTTAATATTTGTCATAGGATGATATGGATTCCGCACATGATAGAGGCCACGAGGATGCTCCTCCCACCCATTCTTTAGCAAGGGTAAACCTTATCGAAATTGTTCAAATTAGATAGTTGAAAAATGTTATATTATTACGTTATTTTATTTACGGTTTTAGAGTTTTTATGATAGTTTTACTGATATTCCTGTCACAATTTGATGTTCAGGATAGGGGAAAAGCACCTGCAGTAACAAAGGCAATAGCTACTCCTTATGATGATGATATCGTAGAAATGCCTAATATGACAATTATGTTGAGGAAAAAACTAAAAAAAATCAATTTAGAAATAATGAGAATTTTGGATGAAGCAAATATTCCAACTAAGGAGATGATGAAGAGGCTATCTGAATTAAAAGTGCAAGCACGTTGTTATGAAGTAAGAAGTAATGAATCTTTAGTTATAACAAAAGTTCAATAAAGGTTTATATTTTATACTCTTTTATGTTGTGAAGTAAAATATGTAATATGTGTTCTTGTTACAGGATTTTTTGGAAACTGATTGAGAACCTGGTCAAGGACAATGCGGTGAGGCCAGTACTAGTAGAGCTCCAGACACCTTAGGTAAAATAATCTTTTAGTTGACAAGTTACAAGAAATTTTTTCTTTGGAACATTCAAAAAATTCTTAAGTTAACTCTTACTTTTATTATTTTAGAATGTCTTTGCTAACAATGTATTGTTTAGGTCATCAAGTGCAGGAGACTCCTCCTAGGAGGTCGACGGATGTCCATCCAAGATTTTTGAGTGCAATGTCAGCAACAAGGGGCATGCAAACATCGACGCCTTCATGGTCTATGCCAGCTGGTAAATCCTTGTTTTGCTATATTTGGTTTTGTGTTAATTATGATTTGATAATTTGTACTTTAATCTTGGGTGCATCACATAGTGGATTAATTTTGTGGAGTAGGAGATACACTGGCGGCACCATCTACTACACCAGATACATATCAGAGTACATGTATTAGTGATAGTTCACCAACATTTCCTGAATCTACCCGTGTTTCTAGCATGGGAGTTATGCAGACATCATTGTTGATTGACGATAATGAATCGATGCCTTTAAAATATCCTAAGCTTCCAGGTACTTTAAAATTATTATTTTTTATATTGTAATATTCATTTACCTATTCATAACAATTTTTGGATTGATTATCCCATGAAATTTGTTGCAGGAAATGATTCATTTTATAAGACGCTTTATGACCTCGCACTGCATATATTCGGGCCCACCATACGTACAAGGTGGAACATCATAAGTGAACTAACCTTATCCCACTATTTTTTTTTCATATCATTAATTAGTACAGTATTTTTTCTTTCATTCGGGTCTTTTCTTTTACCATATTCAAGGTACACAACTTTATTTAATTTTTCTATCTAACAATTTTGTGTTTTTTCTTAAAAGGTGGAACTTGCAAGACAAAAATTAAAAGATAAGATCATTAAATATTTAGAACATGAGTTTGGTAGTAGTAATTTTGATGAGAAGAAAATTTTAGAAAGAGCTTGCAAACATCTTAAGACTATGAGGGACTCATATAGAAAGAGTCTCATCCAGAACCCAAAGTATGAGCATCCTCCCTTTATTCCAGTGAGGGATTGGAATGAGTTCATTTTGGATGCAAAGGAAAAAGGAGATGCTCAAAGAGGAATTACACCAGCAAATGAGAGAAGAAGGTATGCAATAGTATTAACTACTAGTACAATGTAATAATGCACTAATTAGTGATCTTTATATCTATATCATCTAACATATTTCAAACTTTTCATAGGTTGCAGGACACATCAAAGGCAACAAAGGCCAGGCTATAAAAGATTGGGTAGCACAGACTTGGCTCTGGTGGATATTCTAAAATTAAAGCACGAATTGTAAGTAGTAGTAAATGAATTATAGAGAAAAATTATTTATAAAATGCAAATAGTTTTGTTTAATCAAAAAATGTAGGGCTTTGAATTTAATTTAGAGGCCATGACAAAACACAAAACAATTACCTTCAAGGAAGGCTATCAAGCCGTGGTTGAACACCTACGTCAAGCTTCCACTGGCCCAACCGAAGAGTCTCCTGCATCATGTGCATAGGTAAATATGCCAAAAAATATATTAGAAATTGAATACTTGAGCAACAATCTATTTGATAATAATGTGCATGACATTGCAATGCAGCCTCTTAATCGTGACATAGATCATACACCGCATGATGAAGCCCCTGATGTGCATCGTACTGTCGATGGAGGTGATCATTTTCTATTTAAAACTAATTATGTAATTATTAATACAATTTAACATTTTAAATTGGACTTGGTGTATCCTTTTTGTGTATATTTTAGAGGATACATAATCATGTCATGCTGAACAAGTGCCGAAGGATGTCTAGACTGATCACCATGTAGATCATGTGGCACATTCAGGTAAAGAAAATCTATGTTTTGTTCTTTTAAATTAATTTTTTGATTTATAGTTCTTTTACTTAATTAAATACTTGTAATTCACTAATATAAAATGGTGTGAATTTAACTCATGAAGTAGTTGTTATTGCAGTGGACCCCCCTTTGGCACAACTGCCTTGTGTTCCTGAACAGATGAGGAGGAGACATGTGTTGGAATTAGAATTAGTAGAGGAGGGGAATGGCGAGGACATTGATCTTCCTCTTAGAAATTACATGATTAAAAAAAATAGCAAGAAACTAAAAAAAAATGATTATAATTAACATTTTTTGCTAATGAAAGAACGTTGTCTTAATGGATGTAATTTTGTACTAGTAATGTTGATGAATGATGTGTTAATGAATTCTTCATGAATGTTGTGTGTTAATGAATTTTATGTGCTAATGAATTATTCATGAATGTTGTGTGTTAATGAATTTTATGTGTTAATGAATGTTATCATGTGATTATAATGATTGAATGTTATTTTTCAAAAATGGATGAATGAATGAATGTTATTAAATGTTAATGGGGAATTTAGAGTGATATTAGGGGGGGGGGGGGGAGGGGCCAAATGAGCTTCCACCTTCACATGGTTGGCCTTGTTTAGTAGAGAATATTAAACTATTCTCGAAACGAAGTGAAGCTCAAACTTTAAAGATAAGCTTAGAGTTAATAGTGACAACCAATTAGCAAGTCGAAATGAAGTTCTTCGTTACAGGTACCTTTTTAGTTTTTAAAGCACAATGTCATGTTTTAATATTTTGTAGTTTTTTTCTTATGTCAAAGTATTCTTTTACTATAAGAACATAATTTATGACCATTTTAGTAACTATTCTAACATCACTATATTCTTGTGATTTGTTTATCTTGTTTCTTTGCAGTCCTTGGTGCACTTGGGGAAAAGTATGATGAGGTAATGAGAAGAAATGATGTGAGGGAAATTATTGTTAACATACCTCAATTGGTGATGGAGAAGGTGGAGAAGCAATTTGGGATGTGGGGAAGTATGTCATACCTCTTTACTATCTATTTGTAAGAATGACCTGTGGAAGAAAAGACAAAAGGCATTTAACAAAGATACTTTATACAACAATATAAGAAAATGATAATAAATCAATATAACATCATGCATATACTTCATAAAAAAAAGAAATAAATACTTGTGATGTCTTATCTAAAATACCGAAAGCTTTTCAGTGGCCTAATAAGAACTTATCTTGCTTTTCTTTTTGTACTTTCCTAAAGTGTGATTTGTCTAGATTATGTTTTTTGTTGTCTTTTCAACTTATATTTGTTGTTTTATACCTCAAAATCAGAGAGCGTGTGATTGTCTTCTTTTCTTTCATCATTATATTTGTATATATTCAATATTCAAACTGAAATGGTGCTTTTGTTATCAGGGATGGACCCTCTAGGAGATTGTCAGATATGCTCCTCTGCATAATTGGACTGTGTATGAAGAGGCCTTGAAGAAAAATCCTATTTTGGCAAAGATGGCAATAAGTGGTGTTGTCTATTCCTTGGGAGATTGGATTGCACAGGTCTGTATCTCAAAATCATTTGCATGTGGCAGAAATGCATACTTTCAACCATTTCATTCTACATTTAAAAATATTGATGACACTCTAGACACAAAATAATGTTCATGCCGTTGACTTGATAGTGCTATGAAGGCAAACCAATTTTTGAATTTGATCGAACCCAGATGTTCAGATTTGGTCTTCTTGGATTTAGTCTTCATGGTTCTTTGTCTCATTATTACTATCATCCTAGTGAGGTAACACCTTTGCCTTCTTTCTTAGTCTCTTACAGTTCATACTTGTTTAATTTGAATAATTTTTGAGTTCCTTGCAAAAAGGGTATGACAAACAAATATGGGTATACAGGCTCTATTTTCTTTCTAGGATTGGTGGGTGGTGCCTGCAAAAGTGGCCTTTGATCAAACTATCAAAATTAATGCC
Source organism: Chamaecyparis obtusa (assembly GCA_027943335.1). NCBI lineage: Eukaryota > Viridiplantae > Streptophyta > Pinopsida > Cupressales > Cupressaceae > Chamaecyparis > Chamaecyparis obtusa. The sequence continues at coordinate 23,317 of BSBK01014940.1, read as the reverse complement.
ATATGTTGCTTACACTTGATTAATTTTCCATATTAATTACTCTCTTCAGTTGTATTAGAAACTTTTGCCTTAAGCATGTGTGATGCAAACCTGTCACACCTCTTTTTTCCATATCTAATCCTGATGCTCTATTTCTTGGTAGTTGTGACTCTTAATGATTAAACCATCTCTTGATCATGTTATTGCACTTGATATATGACTATTTCATGTAGGTGCCTTGGTTGATCTCTTATCTCATAATTATTTATTATCCTTGTATGCATGTCATGGTTTGATCTATGTTCCCTCTTAAGCTGGTCTCTTTGTATGTGACTACCCTACTAGCATTGTTTCCTCATCACTGTGATGTGCACTATCCACATCTATTTGCATGATTAAACTATTTAATTTATTGGATACCCAATTAGCATTATCATTTTCTTCTTTTATTCATTCATTTGGAGTTGTATTTAGAGGTAGATATTTGTTGTTGATTTCATGTTTATCTGTTACGTATGCTATTTACTGCAGAAAAATAGAATCATCCATGAATTTAGAAAAAAAGAAGAAGATTCGCTAACTAATTCTGAGCATTAATAAAAACAAATTTCTATAACAAGGCTTCAGAATAAAAATAAATACCTGTGATGTCTTATCTAAAATACCGAAAGATTTTCAGTGGCCTGATAAGAACTTATCTTTCTTTTCTTTTTGTACTTTCCTGAAGTGTGATTTGTCTCTTATGTTTTTTATTAGCTTTTCAGCTTATATTTTCTATTCTATACCTCATAATCAGAGAGCATATGATTGTCTGCTTTTCTTTCATCATTATATTTGTATATATTCAATATTCAAACTAAAATGGTGCTTTTGTTTTCAGGGATCGACCCTCTATGAGATTGTTAGATATGCTCCTGTGCATAACTGGACTGCGTATGAAGAGGCCTTGAAGAAAAATCCTATTTTGGCAAAGATGGCGATAAGTGGTGTTGTCTATTCCTTGGGATATTGGATTGCACAGGTCTATATCTCAAAATCATTTGTCTCTATCCTTGTATGCATGTCATGGTCTGATCTATGTTCCCTCTTAATTGCTAATGTCATTGTGTGATGGTTAAATTTTGGTAGTGTGATTCTTTCCATCATGTTCAAACCCCCACTCCTTGATCTTGACTTTTGGCTTGACTTATCTTTGCAACATGAACACCTGGTTCTCTTTGTTGGCCATCAACAACTTCCTCTTCCTGTTTTGAACCTATACTTTTGCATACATCTAAAACTTCAATAAATCTACTTTCCAAAGACACTCCTCTTCCTTGACACCATCAACATACCATGCCTCCATGCTTGGAGAGTAAGCAATCTCTTGAGCCATTTCATGGCCCATCATCATAGCTAACTCATCCTTAGTCTCTTCCCTTGAGACCAACTCAACCCTCACCAACTCATCCTTACTCTCATGTCATTCCTCTTGGCATACCAAACCATCATCAACCTCCATGACCACATCATTACCCTCACTATGTGATGTCATAGGAGTAACTTTCATACTACCCTTATCTTCCTCCAAAGGAAACAACATAGTGCCTACCACAACTGACTCATCACTCTCAAGCCCTTCAAGACTTGCTTCTTTGCTATCTTCACTATCATCTTACATCTCTGAATCAACATCAAGAACATTTTCATTGCTTGATTCCTTGTCTTTCTCATCCACCAACTTTCCTCTTTCTACTAGCCTTTGCATAGACCATTGCACCTTCTTCTTGACACTCAAATGCCAACTTTTCACTACCTTCAATGACCTTTCTCTTAAGTGCCTACATTTTTCTACAAACCTATCAGTATTCCTCCTATCCTTCTCCATGAGTTCTTTGAAATTCCTTTTCCTTTTTGTACTTTCCTATAATGCTTTCCTTAAGCTTCTTATCTCCTCTTGTCTCCTTTCCTATTCTCTTTTCTCGTCTTTATCTCTTTTCTTTGTTCCATTCTTTAGGTACTTTTTCAACACCTTTACCATGTCTGTCTCTATCTTTTTCAATTTCATCTTCACCTTTTCTAAGATTCTTCTCAATATTTAACTTGAAAATATATAGTCCCTTTCTCTGATACCACTATGATGCAGAGGCATAGTGGCCCCAAACACATATCCACTCTTTAATGAAAAATATCATAAACTGTGATGCCCCCATTTTTTATTAGTATTTAATATAATTTCTAATTACAATAAACAACAGTAGCAAGACAGTATAGAAAGGCCTGATAAATTAAGAAAAACAACGTTAAAATATAATTTGTCTAAACATATAATAAATTATATTATAAACAATGATTACTGACCTCAGATATATGACAGTGACCATGAAATGTGAATACACGTCAATTGGTCTTTATACTCACATCAGTTTGTCAGTTTGGGGAAGCCACGATGAATATACCCATGATACAAGGATAAGACATAAGATTATCAAATTGTTAGGATTGAAAGAGCATATTATTAATAAATAATACGATGGTCAACATATAAACTTAATTTTGACTGATGGCTATTGAAATTTTTTTGAAGAGTCAATAAATACAAAAAGAGACATTGATTAATCTGGATAACAACGATGATGCTAACCAATAACCATTGTTAATAAAGATGATTATTCATGAAGAGAACTACTTGGTAAGAGATGCAACATTTTAGTTTCGGAAGGTATAAATGGAACATTGACCACAATCCAACGAAGGGAAAAAATGGAACAGGAGTATTGGAAATAAGAGTTACGTTGAAGAATAATATTATGCAATAATACAGAGCATATAAAAAAACATAATATATATCTACAACGGTGTTTGATAGCTTAAATTAATGAAAAGCCTTCTTAGGTGTTGAACAAACTTTCATAGTCTTTGAGCTAAAGGTAAATCAATACATAATGAGACTATTTAGTGCTAGGCAACAAACAGTATACAAATATAGATAAGCGATAAAAAGAATAATGAAGTGTATTGAAGAATTAAGTATATCAAGATTGTAAGAAGCATTGCTAGGAGACAAGAAAAATATCAAGTGTATATATATATAAAGGAGGAAATGAGAATTATAATATACAATAGTGAATAAGGTGGGAGGAAGAATAAAGGAATGGATACTCTATGAATTACTTACTATGTCAACAAATAATGGTATTATATATAGATGCATAAATATATACATACTTGTATATATATGTATGTATATGTACATTAATAATAATAAAATATGATGAAAGGTTAAATATTATAATACACACACACACACACACACACACACACAGAGATAAATATATATATATATATATATATATATATATATATATATATATATATATATATATATATATATATATATATATATATATATATATATATATATATATATATATATATATATATATATATATATATATATATATATATATATATATATATATATATATATATATATATATATATATATATATTCTCATAATGACAATCAATATATATTGTTATTGATAATCAAGATTATTTATATATATAGCACTCATAAATGAGTAAACATCTACATTGATATAAAATAAAATAAGAACAGATATATAGAACCTATTACTATTTAGCTAAGAAGGAAGACTAAAGTGTTACCAAGGAGGGGCTTGTCTAAATCCAAGCAATGGCTATCTGTCCTAATCCACTATACCCCACTCTTGAACATCAGTGTCTAGTCACAAAAATGCTTATTATTCTTCAAACTCAGATTGAATTCATAAGACTCGTGCTATCTACATAACCTTGGACTGCTTACACTTCTCCTAATAGTACCTAGAAAAAACATACCCTTTTTATCCCTCATATATTCAACCTAGGATAATTCTTACCATCACTAATCCTATCTATACATCCTTACATTGACCTCTCTGAACCTGATTACAACCAACTCCAAGTCTGGTCACATAATCCTAACTCCATGACAACATCTTGTTTTAGCACAAACTCTACCTAATAGTGACTGTCCTCTTTGACCCAACCCTTGTATCAACACTTGATAACTAATCACTTACCTAGGATTCTTACCTCCCAGTCTTCATAAAATGATTCATAATATTCCACCTTGCATCCCAACACTTTTCCACCAACCAACTACAAACTTCTACACCTTTCACTGTCCAATGTTACAGACATGCCTCTGTTGTAAAGATAGTCACTCTTTTGGATTCAAAAAAATTATCCATTTATCCTCAATCATCACGACCCTTACACTTCTTACAAATTCTCACTAATAGCCCACAATATTCTTCACAAATGCCTTATATGATCAGACTGACTACCAAATCCCAAATATCTCATTGTGTAATAGTTTCATACCTTCCCTTCATTGGACCCATGTGATAAATTGTGCATGGTTACCTACAACATGAAACACATAAAATACAATATATTCCCCATAAAAATACCACTTGTGGGGTCATTGATCTATATTGAACACAAGGCTTCTACATTTTAGTTTCTTTTTGATTACCCTGATTCGGGGTTAGTACTCAAAATACTTAGATATTTGAAGAGCACTTTGATATAGGCAATCAAGTTATTCTATGTAGACTTCGTCTTGGTCTTTATTCAAGAGAATTAGTTTGTTCATCCATTTGATATACTATGAATTTCTCATGAACTATATATGCAAAAAGTCATAAATTGATTGTTTCCATTATTGCTACCAAAGAAAATATCTCTTCAAAGTAAATCCTTTCAACTTGTGAATAGCCTTTACAAAGTAGCTTGGTTTTTTTTTCTCATCACTTCTTTGTCTTCATCCAATTTATATCTGAATACCAATTTTGTTCTCATCACATTGTCATTTATAGGTCTTGGAACTAATTAAGTCTAATTTTTCTCAATTCGATTTAACTCTCCTTCCATTTCTTGTATTCAACCATCATCCTTTCTAGCATTGGTAAATTTCTTTGGTTCTATCTTTAAAATAATCAAACTGTCGAAGCATTTAAATAGCCTTTTAAACTGTTCAACATTTACTTACAAATTTGTGTGCTTGTTTGAGTTTGATATGCAGATCAAGTTGTAGGACCTTACTTGAACATGGTCTATTTTGAAGGTTGTACAACTTGATCTACATATCAAACTCAGACAAGCACACAAATCTGTAAGTAAATGAAGCTTTCTTAGTCAGTTTGAATTTTCTTGAGCTGTGAATATATACACAATGAAAATGCTCTATTCAATCACCATCACATTTTTTTTAACCAAAAGTTAGTATTGGTCAATTTTTTGACCTTTAAATATTACTAGGTTCAACGAGAATGCTATGCATTTGACGTTGATTTCGATGAAGTTTGGTAGAAAACGTGACACACGGTAGGTCTCAATTTTGACCTTTACATACTAGTAGGTTCGACAAGAGTGCTATGCATTTGACATCAATTTTGACCAAATTTGGTCTCAATTTTGACAACAATGCCAACCAAAGTTGGTCTCAATTCTTCCAGTTCCAAGAGATTACTTCAATGACAATTTAGTCGATAATTCAACCACTCATAGGGTCAATATTTCGACGATGGCTTTCCGTGTAGAATAATCGACGAAAAATTTTTGACCATAGTTTTAGTCATCTGTTCGACCAATTGGTATAAAAAATTCAACTAATCCTCGTCAAAAAATAGGGTAAAATTTACTAGTGTCCTTATGGACCTCTAAATGTTGATTGTCATAATATAAATAGGGGAACCCTTAACATAAGATGATTAATATAACATGGGTTTAGGTTTAACGGACCCAACAAGTAATGAAACAAGGCTTGAAAATATTATGCAATACAATCTCATTGAGACTCATGAGCTCGAGGAGTGAAACCCTTGACTATGGTTTAACATTTTTGAAAAAAAAAAGAAACCTTAACTATAATACAAAATCTCAGGTGAATTATAGTGATATTTACAAAGCATAAGCTCCAACTTGGGTTATACAAGCATCATGCATGATATACCATATGCTTCAAGAGACTAAAAAACTTTTCTTAGGTTTATCAAAGAAAAACAATAGCATGGAAAACCTAAACATTCACAGTCCTATATAGAAAATAAACTATTCTTACTTATAGAATAACGATAAGAATTATACTTTCAACATGGACTATAAGAATAATATTTTAAACAAAATTTGAATCCATAAAACAAAAATTTGACACACAAGGAAATAAATTATTCCAAAAGACATTACCCGAGACTAACAAAAGAAGACATAAAATAACAAAATTGGATTAGGATAAAATAAAAAAGTGCATAACAGAAGAAAACACCTGGGAGAACACCCTATCAATTAACTTCTTATGAATCATACATTATCTACTCTTCATACCCATTCTATATCTTCCTCTAACTCTCATGTATCATGCAACTCAATAAACTTTCAAGATTGTCTTTAATTCTCTTCATAACCAACAAAAGTTTCACATTGTAATTAGTCAACCACAAATAGAACTATCTACCACCATCAAGAATTGGAATATTCTTGACACTTCATGTGTTGGACTACAACTGATTTGGAATCTGATTGAAGGATCTATGATTACAAGATCACTGAGAAGTTTCTGACTAGATATGTAATATGATTAAATTAGTATTATGTTGTCATTGATGTCAACTAGTTTGACAACACTTATCTTGTAAGTTACTACATTGAGACATCTGAAGAAAAGTGGAAAAGAGATGAAGAACAAAGAAATCTACATGAGGAAAGATGTACATGACAGATGAGGATAAGGAACACATTGAGTAACTTTTTGATGAGTCTATGACTTGATGATACTGACTTCATTATGTTTCATTCATCTATAATGGAGTATAGAGCTGAAAGACACAAAGCAGTGTTGTCGGTAAATGAAGCATTTCTAGTATACACCGATGGAGTGTAGTATACCGATCGTATTATTAACTAAGCAGTGTTCACCGATGCATTTCTTTGTTAACCGAGTGGAATAGAATAGATTAAATGTTTAGTTTAGCTGATAAGATTGATGAGCTAGCAAGAGTATAACATTGAGGTAACAGATAATGTTTGTTACGCAGATCAACGAATAAAAAAATTCAAAGAAGATCTAATGAAGTAGATTGAAATGGTTATTGACACATGTACCGAGAAATTTTAAGCGACAAAATCTATGAATATGATTAAGCGGCAAAATCTGATGGTGGAGAAGAAAATAATTTACTCGTCTATATAAGAGAACATAATCTCTTTATGAAAATGTCGGGAAGAAGAAGAAGCTACAGGATTATCGTGTGAATAAGGTTTCATGCATTCTGATCATACTGTTTAGTGAGAACCGAGCTGCAGAGCAATTACAAAGCTACAAAGAGCAGTTACCGACAGATAGTAAGTTGATACAATATTGAATCTGAAGTGAATTATTGATCAGAAGGATTTGAATGAACTAAATATTGATTTGTAATCTGGAATTGAATTTGTATTAAGGTAGGTCATTTTACTGTTACATATTTAACCATTGTATACAGTCTAAATATCTTAACCAAGTGGACTCTAAAAGTCTTGTGATGTATCATTCATAGAATGAACATTGTTATCCCGTCAACCCCATAGTGAATGCTGGTTGGATGATAACTTCTAGTCTAAAATCCTCTAACAAGATCACACCTGACAGTGTGTTTGTAACCTTTAAAAGGGTTGGGTCTTAACCTACCTCACTTTAGAAGAGTGAACAATTTTGGGTTGCTGGTCCCAGGTGGTTTTTCCCTTTACAGGGTTTCCACGTTAAATCTCTTGTGTTGATTGTGATATTTGTTTGTTATCATACTTTGCATGTTACATATTAGATTTGATCGGTAAATAGTTATAAGTATTAGACTGGTAATCAGTAAAAGCACAGACAGTAAGAGTTATTTTTGCTTACCGACAAGCAGAAATAGAAGAAATTTATTTTTGGATTATACATTTGGTATTGGGACACTGGATAACTGATTCACCCCCCTCTCAGTTATTCTAACAATTGGTATTAGAGCTCAGTTGCTTGGAACAGAGTTTTAAAGACTTAAGCATAAAGGTCTGAAGATGTATAAGAGGGAAGTATCGAAACTAAATAAAGAGAACTTTGCAGTATGGTAAAGCAGAATGAAGATGCACATATCTGGAATTGGGAACTCAGCACTAGATTTGATTCAAAATGGCTACATACAACCACCCAGTAGTCCCCTAACTATTGATCAACTGAAGGATAAGCATGAACACAATGTTACTATGATGGAACTTACTGCTGCCTGTACCGATACTGAATTTGAAGATATCAAGACATGCACAACTGCCAAAGGAATGTGGGATAAGTTAGCACAAATCTACAGTGGAGATTTGAAAGTCTGAGAGGTAGATTTGATGAAATGAGAATGAAAGAAGGTGAGAACATTGTCCAATATTCAAATAGACTCAAAGAAGTGGTACATGCTATTAGAGCATCTGATGGAGTAATTGATGATGAAACAGTGATAAGAAAGATTCTCAGAACTTTGCTACCAGTTTATGCAATCAAGATTTCTACAATTCATGAAACAAGAGCTACATCCAACCTCACTATTGACACTCTGATTGGTAAACTTACAACCTTTGAATTAAACAATTTTGATAACAGTGTTGTTCCTTCTATTGAATCCACTTTCATGTCTTCTCTGAAGATTGGAAAGTCTAGTAGGAATAGTAAGAATTGTGATAGTGATGACAATATCGATGATGAACTTGATGAGCTTCAAGAACTTATGGCTAGAAGATTGCCCAAAGGAAAAGGAAGGTATAGAGGTAAGCTACCTTTAGCATGCTTCAATTGTAAGGAAGTCGGTCACATCGCTGCTAGATGTCCATAGAAGAAAGATGATGATAGATCCAAAGACCGATCTGAAGGAAGCTATGGAAGAAGAGTCAACAGAGGTTATCGACACAACAACAGAGACAACCGAGATGAAAAAGGCAAAAAGGTATGTTACATAGCCGAAGATATTGAAACTAAATTTGATTTTGATGATGATATAGAAGTTGTATTTGTTGCTATGAAAGATGACTCAGAAGAGGAAGAGAAACATGAAGAGATAGAACTAATCTCTAAAGTAAGCAAAAATGATACATGGATCATAGACAGTGGCTGCACACATCATATGATTAGTGATGTAGAGAAGTTTGATCATCTTGTTGAATATAATGGAGGATCTATGAGAATGGGAAATGATGCACCTTGCATGGTAAGAGGTAAAGGCTCACTAATGATCAATGACAGATTACAATGTGAAAATTCATATTGGGTAGATGGACTGAACTATAATCTGATAAGTGTGGCTCAGTTGAACAATTCAGGCCACCAACTAGCTTTTGAGAGCAAAAAGGTGAAGATTTATTATGATGGAGGAAGACTTGTCAGAACTGGTACACAATCTAGAGGTAATCTATTCTATCTTGATATAGATCATTCTTCTTGTTTGTTAATAAAGGATGAAGATGCTTGGTTGTGGCACCGAAGGTTATGCCATGTGAACTTTGACAACATGATCAAGATTAGTAGAAAGAAAAGAGTTAGAGGATTGCCTAACTTGACAAAGCCTGATCATGTCATGTGCCATGAATGTCAGAAAGGTAAGATGACTAAGTCTAGTTTTAAAAGAAAGGACTATTCAAAAAAGAAGATACTTGAGTTGGTTCATACTGACCTGTGTGGTCCTATGAGAAATCAGAGCTATTTTGGTGATAGATATTTTATTTTTTTTGTTGATGATTATACTAGACTGATGACTGTTATGTTCTTGAAAGAGAAATTTGAAGCTTTCAAAATGTTTAAGTGGTATAAAGCTAAGGTAGAAAAAGAAACTAGTAAGGAAATAAAGTGCTTAAGATCTGATAGAGGAGGTGAATTTATCTCTGATGAATTTACTAAATTTTGCAATGAGCATGGAATCAAGAGGCAGGTATCTGCATCGAGGACACCTCAGCAAAATGGCATTACTGAAAGAAGGAATAGGTCTATAATTAACTGTGCTAGAACTTTGATGATACAGAAGAATGTTTCTCAAACATCTTGGAGGGAAGCTATCAGCATAGCTGTATATGTTCTTAACCGAATACAACTGAAGAAGGACTCCAACTGAACACCTTATGAATTATGGTTTGGACATAAACCTACTGTGAGTTATTTCAAAATTTTTGGAAGTAAATGCTTTATCTTGAAAGATGAGAGAAATGGAAAATTTGATTCTAAAGGAGATGAAGGAATATTTCTTGGATATTCCACTACAAGTAAAGCATACAAATGTTTGAATAAGGCTACAAATAAAATTGTTGAAAGTAGTAATGTTCGTGTTGATGAGTTTGATGACAAGTACATAGAGGAAAGTACAAAGGAACTGGAAGACTATGGTAGATTCACTTACATTGAACATCTAGAGTATCTATCGACATCGCAAGTTGTATCAACCGGTCAGAAGGGAAATAATGCAATACAATAGACACCACAAACCGATGAACATGAAGAAGTTGCCAAGCAAGGAAATGACCCTGGGTAGGATGAAAAAGAAAGGAGAAATCAAGTCTTGGCTAGTTTTGTCAAAAGACATCATCCTGAAACACAAATCATTGGAGATAGACATGTTGGAATGCAAACTAGAAGCAAAACAAGACAAGGTACATGTCTAATTTGTGAATTTGAACCTAAAACTATGAAAGTTGCATTAGAGAATGAAGAATGGGTTAATGCAATGAAGGAGGAAATAGAGAAAATAGAAAAGAACAAAACCTGGTCCTTAGTACCCCGACCAATGGATAAGAATGCTATTGGTACTAAGTGGATATACAAGAATAAATTGAATGAAAATGGTGACATCACAAGAAATAAAGCTATATTAGTATGCAAGGGATATGCACAGGAAGAAGGCATTGACTATGGTGAGACATTTGCACCAGTTGCTAGATTAGAAGGAGTTAGAATGCTACTTTCATATGTTGCACATAAGAAATTCAAAGTCTATCAAATGGATGTGAAGTCAACATTTTTGAATGGTATACTTGAAGAAGAAGTCTACATTGAACAACCTGAAGGATTTGTTGATCCCGAAAATAAAGACATGGTATGTAGATTACATAAAGCCTTATATGGACTAAAGAAAACACTGAGAGCATGGTATGAAAGATTGGATACTTACTTGTTAAGTATTGGATTTGTTAGAACAAGTGAAAACAACAATCTGTATGTGAAAGGTGATACTGATGATACTATTATCATTGCTGAAATTTTTGTTGATGATATTATCTTTGGTGGCTTAGATCTTGTTTGCAAGGCATTTGTTGATGAAATGCAAAAGGAATTTGAAATGTCTATGTTCAGAGAGATTAAGTTCTTTCTTGGACTTCAAGTGATTCAGCAGAGTGATGGCATATTCATCACACAATCTAAATACATAAAGGAAGTACTGAAGACATTTGGCATGGAAGATGCTAAACCTGTGGGAACACCAATGGCTACTAGATTCAAATTGACAAAGGAGGATGAAACTACTGAAGTAAATCAGACACTTTACCGATCTATGATTGGCAAATTAATGTACGTAGTTCACAGTAGGCCAGATATAGCACATGCTGTGGGAATTGTTGCAAAATTTTTTGCTAACCCTAGAGAATCACACATGATAGCTACAAAAAGGATCTTAAGATACTTGAAGAAAACAAAAAATTATGGATTATGGTATTCTAAGCAAGGGAAGTTTGAACTGAAAGTTTACACCGATGCTGATTTGGCTGGAAATGTGGATGATAGAAAAAGCACCACCAGAGGAGCATTTTTCTTTAGTGAAAGACTTGTAACCTAGACAAGTAAAAAGCAAGCTTGTATTTATCAGTCTACAGCTAAAGCAAAGTATGTTGCTGCTGCTACCAACTATTCAAACATTGCATATATCAAACAAGTGTTGGAAGGAATGAATGAGGTAATCACTGACCTAGTGATTATATATTGTGACAACACTAGTGCTATTAATATTTCAAAGAATCCTATGATGCATTGTAAGACAAAGCATATATCTATTAAGTATCATTACTTAAGAGAACAAGTGCAAGAGAAGCAAGTAAAGTTGGCATTTGTCACATCTAAAGAACAACTTGCAGATATTTTTACAAAGCCCCTACCGAAGGACACATTTGAATACTTGAGGACTAGACTTGGGGTCTGTCCCCTATCTATCGGTCACTAAGGTGATCTAGATGTTGCATCAACCAATTTTTATTAGAAGATCATTCATGTTGATGCAGCATAGTTCAGACTTTGAATCATGTTCAAGGTTGTGATTAAGTTTGATAACTTGAACCGATGAGAAATCAATATACAAAGATACAGAGGAAGTACTGAACACCACAAAGAGTTACTTGGCTACTACAGAGCTGATTTTTTATTTGTTTCTTTGGCATTGCTATCAAAGGGAGAGATAAACATATGAAATGAAAAGGGGAGAGATATACATATGAAATGAAATGGAAAAAGCACCGATGACAATTATCTAAGGGAGAGTATTGAAGATTAGTTACAAAGAATAGAAGTAGGAACAGGAGAACTGAAAAGATCACAACTATAGAAAGGTAAAGCTGAGAAAGGTAAAGCTGTATTACTCAATGTTGGTTTAGTAACATAGCGATTAAACATATTAAGTCTATTCGACTTACAACATTTGTTTACAAAGTTGTAGAATGTATGTTTGGTATGTGTATGGTACATTTCATATTACTTGAAGTTGCCATCAATGCCAAAGGGAGAGAATGTTGGACTACAAATGATTTGGAATCTGATTGAAGGATCTGTGATTACAAGATCAATGAGAAGTTTCTAATTAGATATGTAATATGATTAAATCAGTATTATGTTGTCATTGATGTCAACCAGTTTGACATCACTTATCTTGTAAGTTAGTACACCGAGACATCTGAAGAAAAGTGGAAAAGAGATGAAGAATAGAGAAATCTACATGAGGAAGATGTACATGACAGATGAGGATATGGAACACATTGACTAACTTTTTGATGAGTCTATGACTTGATGATACTGACTTCATTATGTTGCATTCATCTATAATGGAGTATAGAGCTGAAAGACACAAAGCAGTGTTGTCAGTAAATGAAGCATTTCTAGTATACACCGATGGAGTGTAGTATACCGACTGCAGTATTAACTGAGTAGTTTTCACCGACACATTTCTTTGTTAACCGAGCGAAACAAAATGGATTAAATGTTTAGTTTAGCCAATAAGATTGATGAGCTGGCAAGAGTATAACATCGAGGTAACATATAATGTTTGTTACGCAGATCAACGGCTGACAAAATTCAAAGAAGATATAACGAAGTAGATTGAAACATGTTATTGATACAAGTACCAAGAAAGTTTAAGTGACAAAATCTATGAATATGATTAAGCCGCAAAATCTGATGGTGGAGAAGAAAATGATTTACTCGTCTATATAAGAGAACAAAATATCTTTATGAAAATGCTGGAAAGAAGAAGAAGCTGCAGGATTATTGCATGAATAAGGTTTTATGCATTCTGATCATACTGGTTAGTGAGAACCAAGCTACAGAGCAATTACCGAGATACAGAGAGTAGTTACCGATGGACAGTAAGTTGATACAGTATTGAATCTGAAGTGAATTATTGATCAGAAGAATTTGAATGAATTAAGTATTGATCTGTACTCTGCAATTGAAGTTGTATTAAGGCAGGTCATTTTACTATTACATATTTAACCATTATATACAGTCTAAATCTCTTAATCGAGTGGACTCTGAAAGTCTTGTGATGTATCATTCATAGAATGAACATTGTTATCCTGTCAACCCCATAGTGAATGCTATTTGGATGATAACTTCTAGTCTAAAATCCTCTAACAAGGTCACACCTGATAGTGTGTTTGTAACCTTTAACAAGGTTGGGTCTTAACCGACCTCACTTCAGAAGAGTGAACAATTTTGGGTTGTCGGTCCCAGGTGGTTTTTCCCTTTACAGGGTTTCCATGTTAAATCTCTTGTGTTGATTGTGATATTTGTTTGTTATCATACTTTGCATGTTACATATTAGATTTGATCGGTAAACAATTATAAGTATTAGACTGGTAATCGGTAAAAGCATAGACAGTAAGAGTTATGTTTGCTTACTGATGAGCAAAGATAGAAGAAATTTGTTTTTGGATTATACATTTGGTATTGGGACACTGGATAACTGATTCACCCCTCTCTCAGTTATTCTAACATTCATGATGCCATAGATCTATGGTCCATGGCCTATCTTGGGAAGAGTTTAGGGTTTCATTAACCAAGCATAATGAAATGTATTCAATAAACATCCAACCATAACCTAGAGCATGCCGAAAGAAAAGGCATGTTAACTCATGTTATTAAATCCATATTTAATGTTGAAAAAATAACATTGGTACCACATTGGTACTTATTGTTGTTTCAAATACATATGCAAACATTTTATTCATACTTAGGAAATGCCAATCAAAATACTTTCCATGACCTTTGTAGAATTAATATTAGCTCCATTTCAATTGAAAATTCCAAGATATACTTAGTGATATAAAAATAGTGAAACTGAATATAATGACCAATGTGATTCATCTTAATAATCATGTAAACTAATTGTGAAAATGATCATGTGTGTATTCATATCATATGTAAACTTAATAACACTTCAAATAGGACAACTTTGATGCAAGTTTTATCATTAAATATTACAATCAAACATATGACTATAAACATGATATAATCATCAAATATATATCATGTCAACTAAAAAATGCATGTCATAAATTAATACATCTCAATGTCAAGTGGATGTCTTGAATGTCAAATGCTCATGAAATCTTGCAACAAATTGTAATTAATAAAAAACAAACTGATCACTACCATGTATGTATGAAGTTCCAAACAATGCATTCCAAGAAATGCCATGAGTTATGAAGTGCCAAGTAATGTTATGGTTCTTCAAGTGCCAAGTAATGCATTCCAATTAATGCCATAGAAATGCATATGGAGCCCATTAGTGTTGTGGCATCAAGGGAAAAAAAAAGATATCAGAAAGAATAAAGGACAAAGGAGAAAGAGAACAAGAAAAAAATAGTGAAAATTCTCAATCAGTAAAATAGAAATGGTATACCTATTTATATACCTAATAATTAACTCGCAATAGAACACCAGGGAGATCAAAATCATATGGAACTTAATCATTCAAACCTCTATCGTGTGATGCCCAAAAGTTCGGGTCAAAACACAACCAACAATTTTTTTTTTAGAAGGGTAAAAGTTCCACGTTTACGATGCGGGACAAGTGTAAATGTCAACATCTCAAAAGAAACAGGTGGTCACACCCCAACAAGGTTGTTAAATTTACCAAAGGATGCTAGAAGAAATTTTCAAATTTCATTTTTTAAACAATGCTAAATATTATCAACTATTATTATTAATGACAAGACATAATCCACAAATTAACATAATTTAATAACATCTTAAACTAACTTTATTAAAAATACTAACTAATCTACACTAACATGATATTATTAACAATCTAGCATTGTAATCTCAACAATCTAAAACTAACTTAACAATCTGCTAATCTACTAAATATCCTACTAAATAATCTTATCTACTAACCTACTCAAACTTCCTATCAAAACAACCTACTAAATATCCTACACATACTACCTACCCTATCTCCCTTATTAACTCCCATCTCCCCTTTCTATTCTCCCCTCATCCACGTGCCAAGAGGAGTCTACATAGTATATCAGTAGTCGACAGAGTCCAAGTATCTCTAAAAACATAATCAAAATGATAGGCTAATATCTATAAAATAGGATCACTATGTGGGCCGAAAGTGGGCCTCACATCCACCCCCTCTAGGCATGAACATCCTCCTAGAGTTCATCGAAGAGGTGCGGATACTGGGCCCTCATCTATGCTGCATCCTCCCATGAGGCTGTGACCTCATCATAGCAATCCCACTGGACCCTAACCTGGTCTAGCGTTCTGCCTCGAAGTCCCAACGTCCGTCGAGCCAAAATGCGAATGGGTTCCAGGGCCAGCTGGCCATCTGACTCCACCTACAAGGCATCCCAATCAATAATATGAGACTCGTCATAGATATATTTCCGCAATACTGATACATGAAACACATTGTGGATGCGTGACAGGCTAGGTGGCAAGGCTAGTCGATAAGCAACGGGCCCTATCCTCTCTAGGATCTCAAACGGACCAACAAAATGAGGTGCGAGCTTAGAGCCTTTTCCAAAATGGATTGGACTCTTGTGCGGTCGCACTCTCAAGAAGACTCTGTCTCCCACAAGGTAGGCTCGGTCTATCCTCTTCGCATCTGCATACTTTTTCTGTCTATCCTGAGCCTCTAAGAGATGCTGCCTAATTAGGGTGACCTGCTGCTCCATATCTTGAACTAACTCAAGACCAATGGAAACTCTGTCCTCGATCCTATCCCAACTCAGTGGGGTCCTACAAGGTCTACCATATAATGCCTGGAAAGGAGGCATTCCCAAAGATGCATGATGCCCATTATTATAGGCAAACTCCATAAGATGTAGGTACTCCTCCCACCTAGTCTGATGGTCCATAACATACATGCGGAGCATGTCCTCTAGAACCTGATTGACCCTCTCGGTTTGCCCATCTGTCTCTGGATGATAGGCTGTGCTAAAATTGAGCCTAGTGCCCAATGCTACCTGAAGCTCTCTCCAAAAGGACGAAGTGAAAAGAGAGTCTCTAACTGAGATGATCTTATGAGGTATGCCATGAAGTCTGACAATGTCTCGTAAGAACACCTGGGCTACTGCGGGTGCTGTAAAGGTAGTATGAACTGGAGAAAAGTGGGCCACCTTAGTCAATCGGTCCACTGTCACCATAATAGCATCATGGTGTCGGGAAGACATCGGGAGACCAACTATAAAGTCCATGGATATAACCTCCCACTTCCACACTGGAATATCATGTGGCTGTAGGAGTCCTCCAGGATGGCGGTGCTCTGCCTTAACCCGCTGACACTCAAGACATCTAGCCACTATCTCAGCAATCTGCAATCTCATGCCTGGCCAATGATACAGTTGTCTCAAATTTGCATGTAGCTTCTTAACCCCGGGATGTGCTGCATATGGTGCTTTATGAGCCTCAAGTATAATGAATGCACGTAAATCTCTGGTAGAAGGTACATAAATATGCTCTCGATGGCGTAGAAGCCCATCGGACTCTAAAGTATAATCAACATACTTCCCCTCCAAGGGTCTATGGGATCGAATCATCTCACAAACCTCAGTATACCACTCATCTTCTCGAAGATGACAGAGGATCCGACCCCTCAAATATGTGCCTGCAGTCATAGAATAGATATCGTGCCGTCTCCTGCTGAAGGCATCTGCAACCACATTCTCCTTCCCCTTGATGTAGTGGACATCAAAGTCATACTCACATAAGAACTCCATCCACCGCCTCTGCCGAGCATTAAGGTTCGGCTGGGTAAATATATACTGAAGGCTTTGATGGTCTGAATGAAGCTCAAAGCGGTGACCTAAGAGGAAGTGACGCCATCGCACTAAGGCATGTACCACTGCTGCAAGCTCCCAATCATGTGTAGGGTAATTGAGCTCATGAGTCTTAAGCTTCCTAAACTCGTAAGCAATAGCTCGCCCTCCATGCATAAGGACTGCCCCTAATCCATCCAATGAAGCACCTGTGCATACCGCAAATTCTACTGAAGGATCTGGCACTGCAAGAATTGGTGCATTGGTGAGTGATCTCTTGAGCCCCTGCAAAGCCCTCTCACACTTCTCTGTCCACTCAAACTTCTTCCCCTTTCGCTGAAGGGAAGTAATAGGATGTGCCACTCTAGAGAATCCCTCAACAAAACGTCTGTAATAACCAGCTAGCCCCATAAAACTCCTGACCTCAGTCACTGTGGTAGTTGCTAGCCAATTCATAATAGCCTCTATCTTTGATGGGTCTACTGAAATCCCATCACTAGATATGACATGCCCCAAATACTTAACCTCTGTTATGAAGAAGGAACATTCAATAGTCATCGATCTCTTAAGGTCAATCATAACATCATAGATCTTTCCTATTAGGGTACATGATTACCCAAAGGATGAACTTCATAATACTAACACCCGTGCAAGGCCACTTACAAAATTGTATGTCTTATAAATAATTTACACCACCACAGAATACTGAGGAATTTCAACCTTTAACTTACATATCCATAGGTGATTCAATCTATACCTCGACTAGGGGCACCATACTTTCATTGCCTGAAGCAATAATTAAACGAGCCTCCTTTACCTTACTTCGGTACTACAATGCTTTTCTTAACATAGGTTACTATCGTCCATCTCCTATGACTAATTAGCCTTCCCAAGCTGTCAAATATGGATAAAATATATCCCACTGAATAGAAAATAAATGCCTTGTTCTCAAAACGACCTATATATGTCATCACAACTAATAAAAATATCTGAATCTATTAATAAAGGCACAATTTTGAATCAATATCAAAGTACTATCACAAATTTCAGGGCACCACATATCGAATGTCAAATATGGATAAAATATATCAAAATTTCAGGGCACCACATATCGAATGTCAAATATGGATAAAATATATCCCACTGAATAGAAAATAAATGCCTTGTTCTCAAAACGACCTATATATTTCATCACAACTAATAAAAATATCTGAATCTATTAATAAAGGCACAATTTTGAATCAATATCAAAGTACTATCACAAATGAATCCCTAACAAAATTAATCTAAAAAATGTCTACTTGCATATTTCAAAAATAACTACACAAAATTGAACCAATGAACTATCATAAAAATATGATTATGAATGCATGAAGTCAATCACCAAATCAGAGCCCAATACTCCTTAAAATCACCACTTGTAAAGAACTAGGGACAAAAGGAACCATCAAAGTTACTAAGATAATGTAAATTGATGTCTTCCCTTCACCAGTGTGCGAATTTATTTTCAAGAAAGATACTAAGAAAGTATCTTGAAAGCATAAACTATCATCAATCATTGATTTATTTCAAGTAGTCTACTAAACCAATAAATGCTCCCCCTTACTCCAATATTTGTGACAACATTGACAACTTGTTGGAAAATGAAAGAACAAAGTTTCATCTAACCATAATTAAATAACTATAAATGATTTGAGAAAACTAATACAAGGGTGTTATCAATAAATAAACACCAAAAATATCACAAGAAGATATTGTCAAAACTCTCTTGAATTGAAACTTGTCAATCAAGGATCATCATCTTCTAAAATATTGTCCTTAAAAATGGGATTTAGTGATTCAAAGACAAAAGTCACTTTCTTAAGAGATAAACCTTGCAAACTTATCATGATACTGAATATATATAGATCTTAGCATTCAGATTTCATGATGTAATTGAAGTATCTGATAGAATGTTTAAGCAAGATTAAAAGCAATAAAAATTATAGATCTTTATTTTTTCTATTAGAACTATTATTTTCATCATTGAAACATAATGAGCCAAAATTTAGTTATATATACTAGAATGATAACAATACAAAATCTATTCACAAAAGAAATATGAGAGGTCATCTCAAATAGTGTTATACATTCCATCAAGATGAATAGATATGAAAAAATATAATCAAATTGTTTATTGAAAGAACGATCCTTCCAAAACAAAAATGTACGGTCTTGTACAAGGGAGAAAGGATTTGATTCGCTTGGAACAAAAAATTCCTCTATTACATCAATTTAAGAAGTGTGAGACTTCCATACTTATGTCGTAAAAAAACATAATCTTGTTTTAACTAAAACCACATTGAAACTTAGATAGCATCAAATTATTCTTTAAAACTTTTAAGTTTGTTTGTAAAAACTTTGAACCAAGAACTTTGTCAACTTTTTCTATTTTTTTCTTTAGCCAACAAACATCATTTTCAGTTTGTTTACATTTTTGTTCTTTTTCTATTAACTTTAGCCCTTATCTTGACAATTGATTTGACTACATTTTTCATATGATAGAAATGATTTACAAATCCTATATTGATTTGTTCTTCTAATTTATAAATGCACTTTCTAACATTTTTAATTTTTGTTAGAGCACAAATCACTTTGCTCTCATAATTTTCTTCTTTTTCATAAACTTTTCCATTCAAAGTATTTTCAAAATCTTCCATTTGTTCTATAAAAATTTCAATTTCAACTAGTGTCCAAACTAGTTCTTTCAGATTTGTACAACCTTCACAAGGAAATTTTGTTCATACTCATTAATTACAGCATTTAGAGTATATACATTTCCATCTGTTTTGACACATGTTGCAAATACTCTTCCATATTTAGTAATTTGACAATGTAAAGCATTAAAGGTGACCACAAAATTATTCTTATCAATTTGACTCACACTTAAGAGATTGTTAACCATCCCTTTAACAAAATAAAAAATTTGTTACTAGTGTAAGGCTATCCAAAAAGATAGTTCCTAATCCTTCCATTTGAAAACAAGTGTAATTACCAAATTTAACAATTCCACAATTAAATTCCTTATATTCATGGAATTTTCTCTTATTAATCATCATGTTCTGAGATTATCCACTATCCATAATCCATGTATCCTGTCATTGTGATAAGTGGACTTCTTGAGTAGTCATAGAAACTTTCTTTGGTTTCCAAACAAATTTTAAAAAAAATATCAAGTCATATTTATTAGAATTTAATAAGAAAAAATATTTACATAAAGCTTCTATATGACTTTGT
>BSBK01014939.1:0-37500 GCA_027943335.1 Chamaecyparis obtusa | reverse complement strand
TATTTAATTAATATTTGTTTCCTCTATTTATTAAGTAAATTATTCAATTTATTTAATAAATTCACTATAGTCTAATTCTATATCCTAAGTCTTCTAAAAAGTCTATTAAAGTGATTTAATTAAATACACAATCACCTAAATATGACTAAATCCCCTAGTCCACTTCATCCACCTAGTCACCTAACACATCACTTTCGCTAAGATAAATAATTATTATTAATTATTTATTCATATTTATCCTCACCCACACATATCCTATTCTTAAGGGCTATGTGGCCTCATAGGACTTGGTCTCATGACCACTTGTCCTCTCAACAACCAAGTCAAGAGACATTCCCTATTCCTAAGGGGCTTCTCAAGCCACCTCTAAGGGTCAAGGGTGACTCATAGGACACTTGTGCAAAGAGTCCTCATGAGGAAAATGTCTCTCCCTCTTTCTCTCTTTGGTCTTTGTGAGACACTTGACATGTGTCTTTCCCTTCCACCTTCTTCTCCTCCATGTCAATGTGAGAGGAACATCATCCCTATCCTTTATCTCACATTCGAATTACATCCCCCTTTCTCTCAACTCCTTCAACCAAGTCAATTCTAGCCCTAGGATCTTCCACCATTCATTCTCAACCATAGGATTTTGCCACCTAGGCCTAGATCCTCCAAAACTCTATAAAAGGAGCCTCATTTTCCATTTGAAAGCTAATAGGTATTTTTGAGAACAAGCATTCAAGCATCCAAGAAATCAAGAAACCAAGCATCCATATTATCATCCCATCATTTTCATTTCATCCACCATATTTGCATAATCAAGTTTTAGTTGTGCACTCATTTCATTCAATCTCCACACTTTGGAATCATCTTGGGAAAAAGCTTCATTTGGAAATCTGAGAGCTTAACATCTTCAAGAAATCAAAGCTAGGAGGACAATGGAGACAAGCTACATTTCTAGGTGAAGGTAAATTGTTAATTTGGTTTCATTTGTTATTGCATTCTTCATTATAGTTTGCTTATTAGATAGATTTATTAATCTTTTATTAGTTAATTCATCATTTAGAATAGTATCCAACTAATTTGCATACATTTTTGGCACTAGAAGGAGGGCCCAACTGAGCTTTTCACTTTTAGTTTTTAGTTTACCGTGTGCAAGTTTTTCTACAGGTTATTTCTACACATTCATCCACGATTCCTGCGCATCTGTTCATTTTCGCTGCACATCCATTCTCTTGCATAAAATTTTCATTTGTTTTCCTCTTTGTTATAATTGTTGTGCATTCGTCTGTTGTTCCTGTGCATTTATTCATTTTTGTTGTGTATCCATAGTAACTATGCATACATTCCACCAAGTTGCGCATTCATTAAACTGTTTTGCGCATAAACAATTACTGCACATCCATCCATACTTCCTGCACATATATCACACTCTTTTGTGCATTTATCAGTTTCTATAGAAAAAAATTCAATTTTCTATTAGATTTGTTTTTAACTAACATTTTGACAAGTGTTTGTTCATTCTGGTAGTTTTCTTTTTTATTTTAGGCTGTTTTGCAGGATGTAAATCTTTTGAAGACCCCATTGCTAAAAACATTTTTCTAACAATTTTATTTGCAGATTGCCAAGGGGTTTGCAAAATAAACTAAAATCTCATTTGGGCTTAAAATACGACATGTTTTTGCTTTGTGTGTTTTCCTTAGCATAGATTTATGTGTCTGTTATATTTTTCTTAATAGAATAATTGTAATCCCAAAATTATAACAACGTATCCTCTCCCCTCGCCATTCGTGGACCTTGGGTGTAAGAAAAATTGTTATAATTTTTAGAGGGCAGTCTTTGGTGGGAAAAGAGGTACTCACCCCAAGGAACGACCCAACTAGTAATAGGCTAAAGCCAAGCCCTTTCAGACCCGTATATAAAAAATGGTAGTGTGATTAGTCTCACATTAGACAGGTGTGAATTCGTTGTGGGAACAAAAATCTCCTCCAGTACCCCAGTGGTGCATTAAAGTCCTACTTAGTAGAGGTGAAAACCTTTCTTTGAAAGGATTGGGAGAGCCCCCTTAATTGGGAAAATGACTTTATCACAACCACCTGAAAGGATGTCCTTATTAACAACTTTTGTTTAGTGGCCAAAAACCTTCTATCTGCTGGCTCAAGGAGTCACCCAAGCTCGTGAAGACACCCCACATTACTCACGGTTCATAGTAGAGATAGAAGTTCTTTGGGAAGTAATGACCCATTCAATTCAGAACTTGGTGTGCCTGAGAAGTGAGTGCACTGTAAGGAGGAGCCCGTGCCTCCAAGTTCCTAGGCTGTCTGTTGTGGATTTGCGTGGCTGGATTTTATTATCCTAGTGGGGATTCAATAGATATCATCCTTGCCAACCTTAGGATTGTAAGTGTGTTTGTGCATTCATACTAGATTAAATTAGATTAAAATCATCTTTGTCTTGCGTGTGTGTGTTTATGCATTTTTACTTTCCCAAAAACTAGAAAACATTAAAAAACAAAAACAAAAAAAATAAAATTCCCTATCATCAAAAAATTTGACAACCTGCACATATATTCAAAATTTTGGCGCATACGATTCAAGTTACTGTGCATTTACATTTTATCAGTGCGCATCTCTCAAAATTTTCTGTGCATTTGTTTCATTTTACTGCGCATATATTACACTGTCCTACGCATTTGTTGCTGCGCATTTACAATAGAGAGCATTTTCACAGGCTTTTGGAATTTCAAAATCACTTTTTCAAATACCCATTTTCATCTTCAGTAAGATTCTAGAAAAATAGTTACGTTACATAGACCTCTGATTTCTGATTTGACCACTTTCATCACTTTTCATCATCATTCCTTTCTCAAGAGTCAACAAATCACTTTCTTCCAATCTTAAGATTTTCAGTGTGGTGTTGAAGATTTACCTTATCTATCAGACTTTGATCTTGGTGAGCTTATCATATCAGGATATATCATCCTTAACCATCAAGCTTACTTAGATTATTGTTTCTTGACCCCAATTTTCAATACTTATCATATCTTTTCTACCAATCATTCTCCATATCTTTTTATCAAGAATATTTCTTTTTTGCAATCAATTTCATCTATTTTATGGTTCAAACTCGATCTTAGAAACTCAAACAACCTATTAATCTAGAATCCCTAGACAAAATGGAAGGCAATAACAACAATGATGAGAATCCTTGGCCCAAACAGCCTCCTAAGAAAACTAATCCTCTCACATTTGATGATGAACCTACTGATGAGGAGCTTAGGGATGCTGCACAAGATCCTAAATTTTTACAAGTCATGGAATGACTTATAGGCTTGGATAAAGAGATGTATTTCCTCATGCTTTCTCAACAAGGAGCTAAGTTACCAAGTGATTTTGATGTTACCAATCTTAGAGAACCAACTCCTACACAAAATCAAGATATCCTTAAAGGTTCTCACGATCCTCATGGAGCAAAGGAAATCAATCAACAATCCAATGCATCCCATAGTGATCAACAACAAAATGTTTTTCAAAATAATCAGCAATCCAATGATCCTCAACATACTCAACAGTGTAATGTTTCCCAAAACTCGCAAGGAAATGCATTATCTTTGGATCCCATCCTACAACAAATCTAGATGCTTCAACAACAAATTCATGATATTCAAACTGGATCATCAACTAAGAAGTATTCTTTGGATGATATATGTCCTTATCCTTTTGATAAGAATTTAGTAATGATTCCATTCCCTCCTCATTTTGAGGTACCAAAATTTGACAAATACAAAGGGAATTCAGATCCACAAGACCATATTCATGAGTTTTGTGCTGCTTGTATTGAAGTCGCTCACAATGAAACTTATCTTATGTGACTATTTCCACAAAGTTTAGGAGGACAAGCCATGGAATGGTTCTCCAAACTTCCCCCCGGCATCAAATCTTTCAATGAGCTTTGTGACAAATTTGTGACTCATTATTCATATAACATCAAACATGAGGTCACTATGCTTGATCTTTGCAATGCACATCAAAAGAATGGAGAACCTTTCCTTACTTTTTTGCAAAGATGGCATCAATTGTTTTCTAAATATCCATGAACAATTCCTGAACAAGAAAAGATGGATATTTTTGTGCATAACCTAACACCAGAAATGAGTTATAGGTTACAATTACAATGTCCACCAAATTTCAATAAGCTCATAGAAAATGGTATCAAGATTAAGGAAGCCATGGTCTGAAAAGGTGAGATAAAAATTTATTCCAAAGACAATGCTAGATCCTCAAATTCTAATTCCAACACTTATAACTCCAATTCCAACAATGACAAATCAAAATATTGGAATAAAAACAAAAACATTGTCAATGATAGAATTGTTGATAATCGTAATGTCCAACCGACAAAACCTCTTCTAAATCTCACAAGTATGACCAATGCTACTCAAGATACATACAACAATCAGTTGGCAAGTCAAAATACCACCAAGGATTCACCTAAACAAAGATTTCCTTTTATCTCACCTCGAAGAAACTTTACTCCTTTAGGGGAATCTCTCGAATCAGCATTATAGAAGTTAATCACCAAGAAACTCATCACGCTTCCTGAACTGAAAGATTATGAACCTAGAGTGAAGCCTTCTTGGTGGAATGGAAATGATTATTGTGAACTCCACAGAGGAAAAGGGCATATAACTAATGAATGTCAAAGACTTAAAAATGTGATCCAAGACTTAATTGAAAGTGGTGAAATTAGTGTTGACAGACATGTCTCGAATGAATCACATACGGCCTTCAAAGATCCACTTCCTGAGCATGAAAAGGGAGGTTCTTCCAACAATAAGGGTGACAACCAAGCCAATTATAATAACACACCCTATAGATATGTTGGTAACATTTTTGACCATCATCCTTCTACATATTATGCCAATGTTATTACCATAAAGGGAAAATCAAAGAGTCAACCAATCCATGCTACTACTCATGCTCAAGCCAAGGTTACTCTCCAAGGAGTCCAATCTAAACCAAGCACTACTCACAACAAGTCCGTTTATGTTCCAAAGTCCATACCCAATACTTCTAACCAGTACAATCTTTTGGAATAGCTCAAAAAGACACTAGCCCAGATATCCATCTTAGAGCTTTTGCATCTTTCTCCATCTCACAAAGATATCCTTGAAAAAGCTCTCTTAGAGACCCAAGTTCCAACAACTCTAGACTGATCAATTTCAAGCTATGGTAGGCCATTTAACGACCCCACACTATTTGTCCTTTACTGAAAATGATGATTTAGCCATTACCCAACCTCATAATGCTCCTTTACATATCAAAGTCCTTGTCTAGAATCATAAGATTAAAAGAGTATTAATAGATGGGGGAGCTGGCTTGAATATTTGCACGTTAAAGTTGGTCCTTGCATTGGGATTTTCTAAAAATGCCCTTGATCCAAAAAAGAAAATCACAATAAAAGCCTATGATGAGGAAGAGCGATCATCCAAGGGGTTCATTGCTCTTCTAATTAGAATCGGTCCTATTGTCAAAGATGTCTCTTCTCAAGTCTTGGACATGGATCTTGCTTATAATATTCTTTTGGGAAGACCATGGATTCATTCCATGCAAGCTGTGCCATCAACTTATCATCAATGTATAAAATTTCCTCACAATGGTCAAGAGATCACTATCAAAGGAGATTCCAATCCTTTTCAATATTGTAGCAATGTGCAGATTTTTGATTCTTTGGTTCCCAATAATCATACTGGATCTTCTACAACTACACTTGGTGACCCTAGTAATATAGCATCAACTTCTAAATTAGATGGGATCAAAATAGATATCAAAGAAAGAAGTATGGGAGAATATACTTTAGGTCAAGCTCTTTGCATCACTGAGTTACCTTTATCTCCTAAATCATATGGTAGGTATTTGATCACTAAACAACAATCAAAACCCCCTTCCACACTTGTTTATAACACATTTATAAGTGGGGGCACAATATCCAAAGAGGCAGCTGAGCGTAATGCAAATTATTGGCTTAAGACATAGAAGATTGAAGATGATATTAAACATGATTAGATATCACCTGATGTCTATGGAAAAGGGTATACTTTCCTACAAAAGATGGTATATCAAGGTGCTGGACCTCTAGGCTTACAAAGAGATGGTGTTATAAAACCAATTTTGCAAAATCCTAATTATCAACGAGACACTACAGGATTAGGATATAAGGGAGAAGGATCACAAGAAACAAAAGGAAAAGGAAAAATGCCACCTTTTCATGAGACATCTAAAGCCCCTGCCTTACAATTCAGAAAGCATGGCATGTATGTAGATCCAAAAAAACAAAGGATAGCTCAAAGAATCATTGATAGACTTGAGGATAATGATGATTTTGATTCTAATGATTATGAATGGGATTCCTTATCTGATGGTATTGAAGAA
This sequence comes from Chamaecyparis obtusa, assembly GCA_027943335.1. NCBI lineage: Eukaryota > Viridiplantae > Streptophyta > Pinopsida > Cupressales > Cupressaceae > Chamaecyparis > Chamaecyparis obtusa. The sequence continues at coordinate 31,087 of BSBK01014939.1, read as the reverse complement.
ATAGGAGTCAATGTTGTCCATCAATATAGTAACAATTACCATGAGGGTGAGAGTTCAATGAGTGACTCACTAGGATTGGTCCCACGTAATACTACTCATGTTGATCATGAGCAAAGTGTACGTTATCTTGTGACAGATAATTTAGATGAGAGTATGGAAATAGACCTCGCTGATACTATCATAAACCTTGACAACTTTTCCATCAATACCATCTCTGCTTTTGAAACCAACCTAAATGATCCAATGACCCTTGTCCATCCTGACCTTATTGATTGGGATTCTCCCAATCACCCAGAACTTGATGTCATCCATAATGATGACGCAATCATTGACTATCTTGGTATCAGGATCATTTGCCACCAGGGGATCACAAGTCAGGATTTCTGATAGAACTCAATGACATGGCCTATTTTGGAGAGAGTGCCAATCCTTTCAGTCATAAAAATATAAAAATAATTAGCAGATCTAATGGTGAAAACCACTCAGTGGCAGTATTAGATCCAAAAATAGTAAAAAGAAAAGACGCATCTAATGGTGAAAACCTCTCTGAGGCACCTGACGATGGAAGGATTGACACTCTTCCAAACTATCTAGATCAAGAACAATCTACCATTCTTATAGAACCGACAGTACCACTTAACATTGGAACAGAGGAGTCTCCACACATCCTCAAGGTAGTAGCATCCTTGACAGAATCAGAGAAAGAAGCTTTTGCAAACTTCTTCAGAGAATGACAAATCAACTTTGCTTGGTCCTATGCTGATATGCCTGGCTTGGACCCCAATCTCATTATGCATCATTTATCTATCAAACCAAGTGTAAAACCAGTTAAGCAAAAGCTCTGCAAAATGCATCCTCACATTGCTCTAATGGTGAAAGCAGAATTGAAAAAGCTCCTAGATGTTGGATTCATTCAGGCTATTGATTATGTTGAGTGGGTTTCAAATATTGTCCCAGTTTCAAAACTAGACAAGTCTATCAGGATTTGTATTGATTTTCGAGGTCTAAATAAATCTTGTCCTAAAGATGACTTCCCTTTGCCAAATATTGATATGATTGTTGACCTAACAGCTAGGCATGAGATGTTATCATTAATGGATGGATTTTCTGGCTATAACCAAATCAAGATTGCACCAGAAGATCAGGAAAAAATTGCTTTTACTTGTTTGTGGGGTACATACTACTGGAATGTAATGCCTTTTGGCCTCAAAAATGTTGGAGCAACTTACCAAAGAGCCATGACCATGATCTTCCATGACATGATGCATACCATCATGGAAGATTATGTTGACAACATTTTAGCAAAATCCAAAGACAGAATTGGTCATTTGAGAGTGTTAGATAAAATATTCACCCGGATGGAAAAATATCAAATTCGACTCAATCCAAAGAAATGTGCATTCGGGGTCACATCTAGCAAACTGTTAGGGTACATTGTCTCAGCTGAAGGAATCAAAGTAGATCCAGAAAAGGTTAAAGCAATTTTGGAGATGGCTTCCCCCACTAACATCAGTTAGCTAAGATCTTTATAGGGGCGTCTTCAATCAATCTAAAGATTTTTTTCTCAATTAGTAGATTGCAGTCATCCTTTTCAACATTTGCTGCATAAAAATATCTTATTCCAATGGGATGATAAGGGTGAGGAAGATTTCAACAAAATCAAGTAGTATCTAGCAAATCCTCCAACTCTGATGTCACCAATTCCAAGCAAGCCACTCTTGCTCTACATTTCAGCCATGACAGCCTCACTAGGTGCTCTTCTCACTCAGCAAGATCATTAAGGAAAAGAAAAAGCCATTTACTACATCAATCGTACTATAGTGGGATATGAGTTAAACTATTCCCCTATTGAAAGAGAATGTTTGGTTGTTGTCTTTGCTTCACAAAAGTGGTGACATTACATGTTGTCACATTCTACTCAGCTTATTGCAAAGATTGATCCTTTAAAGTATTTGTTAAGCAAGACTACATTGATAGGCAGGTTGGCTAAGTGGGTCATGCTACTTAGTGAGTTTGATATTGAATATGTAGATAGGAAGGGTATCAAACGTCAAGTGATCATAGATCAACTAGATAATGCTCCATTAATGGATGACCAACCTATACACATAGAGTTTCCTTATGCTCATATCTTAGCTTTGTCCATGCAAACATGGAAATTATACTTTGATGGCTCATACACTCAACAGGGTTCAGGAGCTGGTATACTTTTTATCATGCCATAAGGATACACTATTTCAAAATCTTTCAAGTTGTTATTTCCTTGCACTTATAATGTGGCAGAATATGAGGCTTTGTTGATTGGGTTAAAAATGGCTTTACAATGGAATGTATCTAAAATAAATGTCTACAGAGATTCTCAGCTGATTGTTAACCAGGTTAATGATGATTACCAGACCAAAGATGATAAGTTATTTCCATATAAACATATGGTGGATGAATTTAAAAAGTATTTCTCTGTCATCACTTTTGAGCAGATTCCTCAGCATGAAAACAAGGCTGCTGATGCCATGGCAATGATTGCTTCTTTATTTGATATCGAAGATACCAAGGCCTATTTTGAGTTCTTGGTGGAATCCCTGACTTGTCCTTCATATGATGACCCTGATATGAGTATTATATGTCATTTGATTGGACATGACTCCCCAACCTATGGAAAGATCTATTCTTACCTCAAAGATAACACTTTACCTCCCAACCTATCCCGCAATCAAAAATGAGCTTTTCTCTGCCAAACCTCCCGCTATATTTTAATATCCGACACCCTTTATTGGTGAGGTTTTGATGGTACTCTCCTACGATGTACATGAAGGTATTTGTGGGACACATTCGAGTGGTCCCTCTTTGGCTAAGAAACTCATGCGTATGGGTTATTATTGGCCTACCATGGAAGCAAATTCCTTTCATTTTGCTAGGGCATGCAAGAAATGTCAGATACATGGAAACCTTATCCATGCTCCACCACAAGAGTTACATCCTTTTACAACTACTTTGCCATTCAGTCGATGGGGACTTGACCTCGTAGGTGCTATCAATCCTCCATCTTCCAATGGTCACAAATGGATCCTCACTACCACAGAATACTTCACTAAATGGATTGAGGTCATTCCATTGATTACCGCCATAGGGAAACAAATATCCATGTTTATCTTAAACTATATCATCTGCAAATATGGTATACCTATGTGTCTCTTTACTGATCATGGGAAACAGTTCCAAAATTAGGACATGGATGAACTGTGCACCAAATTCCAAATTACCCACAACTATTCCGCCATCTACTATCCTTAAGGAAATAGCCAAGCTGAGGCGTCAAATAAAACAATTGTTAAAATCCTACAAAAGACTGTCAATGACGCTGGCCATGATTGGCATCTTCAACTTAATCCTACCTTATGGGCTTACCACACCTCCATTTGTACTCCTACTGGAGCCACTCCATACTCCCTTGTTTATGGATCTGAAGCAGTCCTGCCCCTCGAGGTCAAGTTGCCTTCACTTCGTGTTACTCTTAAAGATTTAATTCCTGATGAAGAGTATAGAGTTGCACACTTGACTAAATTGGAACTCCTAGATGAATGCCATCAGCGCACCTACGATCATTTGAAAGTTTATCAGTAGCATCTATCCAGTCAGTACAATAGCAAGGTAAAGATCAGAGACTTTCAGTTGGGTGACTTAGTCCTTTGAGAAAATCCAAAGAATCAACAACACTGTGAAAAGAAGGGTAAGTTTGAACCTAATTGGTTAGGACCTTTTGTGATCATAGCAGTCTATGGTTCTAGAGCTGATCAGTTATCTACACCTGAAGGGGATCCCTTGGATGAGCCTCTTAACAGTATACATCTCAATAAGTTTTATCCTTGAAATCCCAATGCAAGGGGCATGTATATAGGCTGTATATATATTCTGTAAATAAAAAATAATAATTAAAAAATCACAAAATCAAAAGAAAAATTGCAATAAAAGCATATGGTGAAAACCTGGAAACAGGCGCTATATGTGACAAGTTAGCTCCTCTATCTATTAGGCTTTTTTTAGTCTGTCCGTTCATTGTATATATCCACAATAAAATAGTTCATCAGTCCTCATCCCCACCATGTATATATCATAATAAAATGGCCAGTTCATGCACCATTCCTTGTATTTATCCATAATAAAATCCGACCATAGCTTGATCTTTTATCATGGTCTTCATCCTAGTCTTGTTGTGTCTTTCTTCATCCATAATAAGTCAGTCCATCACCTAGCTGGGGGCATGTCCTTGACTTAGTTTGGGAAGTGGATCTATGATAGTCATGACTCTTAGAGGACATAATGGAGTTATTTTCACCAGGCAAGCAGACACAATCAAATGTCCTTTTACAATGATATCTTCATGTTGAATCCAAGTCTATGATCTATTCTTCGACACATGACCACTTATCTATATATCTTGACTCTACATCATCACTTGAATTGATCAGCATGTCCTACATCAATCTTTTTGGCAAAAGAAATGTATATTCATGATAGGCATGTTAGAATGGTTTGTTGTAGATTATGCATTCATATCTGGATTTCATTGTTATCATGTTTCCTATGCTATTCTGAGATATCTTTTGACATGAGTTTGAAAATCCCATATTTCATTGATTAGAATAGCTGGGATGGAGTATGGTATTTTCTTTGATTGCTATTTGTGGGGTATTTTCTGATGAAATCAAAGGATCCAATAATTTGGGGTGTCTGTGTATAAGTGCCTTCATCCATTTCATAGTATGAACAACATAAACATCATGTTGCTCTATAAATACTATTTATGATGATACGCCATCGCATACCTCGACTCCAAATATTTGTTCCTTAATTAAGGAGGAAATATTCCTTGTCTATTACGCAAATGAAACTCAGGTCATCTCGGTTCAATTATACCTAGATGCTTGTCAAGTTTGCAATATTAAACTCCATGCAAAAAGTGCTCAGGTCATCCTGGTTTAATTATACCATGATGCTTGCATTTTCTTGCAACATAACAAGCTCAATGATGAAAATCAAATTCAAGTTATTATGAAGTTCTAAGATGTTACATGAAGTTGTGGAGATACTCATTTCATATTTCATTTTGCATTGCATTATACCATTTCCTAGATTTGCATATCAGTGCTCCTTTTATAGGGATTTATAGGTTACCTTTCTTATTAGGTTATCTATTTTCTTAGTCTATTCTTCTTGTGTCAGATACATTGTTATTTAAGTTGAGGACATTTGGACAACCACACATATTATGACTTTTTGCATTTATCACTTAAATCATTTAGAGACATAATTTATCTTCATTAGGAGTGTTCATTTATATATAATTTGGTCATTTATTATAGCTATCATTTCATCTCATTTTCTTTTATCATGTTATGCATTATTACATTTAGATACATTATCATTTATTACATTAGATATCATTTGCATTATATCATTCATTTATTATTCATTATCCACATTGTTCATCACAAATATTGCATTGATAATCACATAGCATTAATAAATTCATTTAAGACGTGCATTTATGTCACTATTATATGATTATTAACCATTAAGCATCATCAAAATCAAAACATGCATATAAATCATTTTGCATTCTAAGACATACATTTTATGCATCTGAAAGTACATCATCACATCCTACATATGTTAGTACGCACATGTATATAAATCATCAAAGTAAATCATGATAGAACTGCATCACATACAATTGATAAAACAATAAAAATATCTAAATGTCCAATGATATAAATCAATAACAATGTGTCTATAGTCAATGTGTCTGTCAAGTCAAAATATAATGATACAATGAATCATAATGATATAATAGTGTATACAATGATCTCTCACAATCTATGAGCCACTGCCTCCAAACTCTGTCTGCCGCTATCTACGGGATGCAATGTGGCCCTGTGCTGCTACACTACCTGAGGCTGAGGATCCACCCTGACCTCCTAAACCTTTCAGTGCTCTAGGAGGACATGATGATACCCCTTCACTACCAACTGGTGCCTATCGCTCATATGCTGCTGATTTGATGCCAACTGAGCTCTCTTTATAGCTCCTGATCCACTAATCTCTCGGGACTACCTATCTATATGCCTCTCGCTAGTAGGATATCTCCTTCCCAGCATGTATCATGGCTCTCATGGTATCCCCATGGGGACCTAGGTCCTCTATCCTCTATAACTCATCTAGGAACATCTCTGACTCCCCGAGTCTCTCAATAGCTAAAACTCTCTCGGCTCGCAGCACATCCATCTATCTACCCATCCTCTCAATCTATCTCTCCAGACCTGGAACTCGGTCTGCCTCTACCTAGATAACTTCTAGTTGGACTAGCAGTGCGTCAATATCTGGCTCCTCCTCCATAGCATCTCTGTGTAAATAGGGATCTTGTCCCCCGATGTCCATATCTGCCTGCTCATCCTATGCTTGTATATCTAGCATCTCCACATCTAGCTCATCCTATCTGCCACCCTGAGCCACCTCAACCTGGGCCAATAGAATGTCTACCTCATCCTATTCCTACCCCTGTGCCTATACTGTAGCAACTGGTATCTATACTATAGCCACTAGTCTCTGCACCTGCGCGACTGGTACATGTAATGGTGCTCCTGCAGCTGGCTATGCTAGTGGCTATCTCCGTCCCTATCCCCTCTACCTCACTCCACCTCCCCTCATCTGTGGGCCAACTCTCCCTCCATCTCCACCACCTCCATCTCCTCCTCTCCCTCATCCCCTCCTATCTCTACCTCACCACCTCCCCCGATGTCTGTTTGTTGGATCTTCTTTGGAGGTCTCACTGTTGGATCTGTAATCTGTGGCACAGGATGATCTCTCAAAAACTGCTCTAAATCCGCAGTCATCCCAGGGTCAACCACTATCTATCTCATGGACCATGCCTAGTATGGTGCATCTAAAAACTCCTACTGTGCAACATCAAATGATGCCATGGGCCCCCAATCCCATCTCTCCTAATGTGTCCATGCAAACTCAGTCACTCCCTAGGGCATACCCTGTATCCTACCAAATTGTCACAGAACCCGGCTAACCAGCTGTCTCTCAATAATAAAGGGCATCCATCCTATCAGCCATCATGCCTCAAAACAAAAACCAAGCTATCACTCATCATCCCATGGTTCACACCCTAAGTAGGGTCTCCATGTCACTGTGTCTAGTGTGTCAAAAGTGTAGCGCCAAAACTTTAAATGTCATAGTTTTGCCTGAGACAAAACTAAGGAGTACAAATGAATATAGGGCTGCCCTACACCCCAGAATTGAATTGCCAATGGTCTCATCACTGCAATGTGCTCCCATGCCCAAACATGGAGCAGTGTCACCCCTGCTAATAGAGATGCACTCCCATGGTACACCACCTAATGTAAATCATGGTATAGGTGTGCTAATAAACACACCCCCCAAGCAAATTGGGTCCCCTCTATCACTTGCTATAATGTACGGCCCCACCCAACTGCAAATCCATGTGACCTCTAATCAGGGCATACAAATCCCCCAATAGCACCTACTAGAACCACTAGAAGAGGGTCATACATGTCGACCATCTCCTCCCAGCTAATCTCCCCATCCTCTATGTCATCATCCCCAAAGATGGCTTTGCACTCTGTAACTCCGCTGTGTCGATCATACTACACTAACTCTCCTATGATGGGAAGCTGAAGGATGCGATATACATCCTCTAGTGTCACTGTCATCTCCCCTATCAGAAGATGGAATGTACTCATCTCTGAGTGCCATCTCTCAGCTAATGCGGTCATCATGCTCAGATTCACCTGAATCTCAGGCGTGTAAATCATATGGTAAAGTCCTGATGCTCCTATCACCAATCTCTCTGTCTCTGATAATGCTAGTCTCAGGTTCTATGTGATGGGATATCTCTCCTATGACATCAGTGATGGAATATGGATGAAGTGACTGAGAGAGGGGGGGGTGAATCAGTCAACCATAAAAACACTTCACAATTAATTCTTTCTAGATCCCTTAGGATATCTTAACAATGTTATCTATTTTAGCACTCGGTAAATAGGATTGCAGTAACTTTGAAGATGCAGAAAGTATTAGCAATATTATCTTTATATATTTATCAGCACATGTATATGATTGAGAAAGCAATTAAGAACATAAGAGACACAAGATTTAACGTGGAAACCCAATATGGGAAAAACCACCGATGTATCTAGATACTGATTTTCACTTTTTTGAAGTGATGCCCGGTTAGAAGCCAACCCGGTAAAAGGTTACAAAACACACTGTTAGGTGTGACCTTGTTAGAGGATTTAAAACACCCTACTAGGAGTGGCCTGGTAAGAGGTCTTGAAAACAATTCAATGGAATTGTCATCGTGTTAGAAGATTTACATTATGGTTGTTAAACCAACTCGGTTAAGAGATTTAGAATTCAGTGTTACAATGATAAGAAGGTAACAATGAAAAAGTGACCTGTATAATAATGCAACTATCTTGCTGATTACAAATCTTTGTTTTGCATAAGTCTGATCCTCTCTAATCGAATAAATCTCTGCTACTCCTTAAGGATATCTGAACATCCTTCACAAATTCGCATTCACCTTTCCTGCTTTTCTTCTGTAAATCTTCTACTGTATATATTTACTTTTCACATTTGACCTTTTATTTATATGATTTTGGATTTGTCAAATCGACATTATTTAGTATAACAGTTGGCTGAATTAAGTAAACTCTATTTGCAAAAAATCCTTCAAGGGCCGACAGTGCTCGGTGACCATAACTTTCTATAATCTTTCGGTGACCGAGGGAACTCGGTAAACACCAACAATCCTTTACCTTTGATAACCAACTGAACTTGGTAAATACTAACTTTTCTCGATGACCAACTAAACTCGGTAAACACTATCTTTTCCTCGATGACTGACTGAACTCGGTAAACACTAACTTTTCCTCGATGACCGACTGGACTCGGTAAACACTAACTTTCTTTGGCAATCGAGTGAACTCGGTAGACACTACTTTTCTTCGATAACCAAGTGGACTCGGTAAGTACTAATATTCCTATCTGGCAGACTGACTGAGCTCGGTAGGAACTGATTGCTACGGACTATGACATAGTGTGACATCAAAGACAATACATAATTGAGTGGCAATTTCCTTCAGACAATTGTTTCCAACAATCTCCCTCTTTGGCATTGATGGCAACACAATATGTCATAGCATAAGAAATTTGAAAGAGTTAGCTCGGTTTAGATTCAAATCTCCCTCTGTCAGCAAACTTCCTGTATCCTAAAAATTCTTCCTTCTGACTATTGAAAATTTCTTGAAGTAATAGCAAAGACATAGAAAACACTCCCTCTTTGACAACACATGCCAAAGATAATTCACATATTACTGGTGAAAATTAATGTACCTCAAGTACTGATTCATATGCAATGATTCCTTTAATATGCTGCATCAACAAGTTGATTTTCAATCATGTTCTGGTTGATGCATCACTAAAACTGCATTTAGTGAGCCTTGGATAGGGGAATGACCCCTAACTTACCTCTTAGATACACAAATGCATCCTTAGGTAATGGTTTGGTAAAAATGTCTGCAATTTGTTCTTTTGTATGAATATATTCTAATCTGATTTCCTTGTCCTGCACCAATTCTCTGACAAAGTGATATTTAATAGCAATGTGCTTGGTTTTGGAATGCATCACTGGATTCTTAGAAATGTTTATTGCACTGGTACTGTCACAAAATATAACAACTGGTTCTTTGATTTCAACCTTCATACCTTCTAATAGCTATTTAAACCAAACAATATTTGAACAGTTTACTGCAGCAGCAACATATTCTGCTTCGGCTGTGGATTGAGATGTACAATTCTGCTTTTTACTAGTCCACGATACCAGTCTTTTTCCAAGAAAAAATGCTCCACCACTTGTGCTTTTTCTGTCATCAATGTTTCCTGCCCAATCAGCATCAGTAAACACTTTCAAGTTTAGATTGCCTCCAAATTTATACCACAAACCATATTCTTCAGTTCCTCTTAAGTATCTTAAGATTCTTTTGATTGCCATCATGTGATTTTCCTTAGGTTTTGCTGAGAATCTAGCTACTATACCGACTGCTAAGGCAATATCAGGTCTTGTATGTACTACATACTGCAATTTTCCAATCATAGATCGGTATAGGGTCTTATTAACTTCCTTTGAATCATCATTTTTGGTAAGTTTCAGTCCAGTACACATGGGTGTACCAACTAGTTTTGAATCTTCCATACCAAACTTCTTAAGTATCTCCTTAATGTATTTGGATTGAGTAATGTATATACCATTTTTGCTTTGCTGAATTTGAAGACCAACAAAGAATTTTATTAAACCAAACATAGACATTTCAAATTCTCTGTTCATTTTCTCTGAAAATTCTTTGCACTGATCCTCATTCCCTGTAAATATAGTATCATCCACAAATATTTCTGCCAATACAATTTTGTCATCCGGTCCTTCTTTAATATACAAATTACTGTTATCATTAGCTCTTTTGAAATTAATCTGGATCAAATAGTTATGGAGTCTTTCATACCATGCTCTAGGAGCTTGTTTTAAACCATACAATGCGTTGTGTAACCTGTAGACCATGTCCCTTTTATCTGGATCAACAAAACCTTCAGGTTGTTCAATGTAGACTTCTTCATCAAGAATTCCATTGAGAAATGCAGATTTTATATCCATCTGATATACCTTAAATCCTTTGTGTGCTGCATAAGCAAGTAGAGTTCTTACACCTTCTAATCTTGCAACAGGAGTGAAAGTTTCTCCATAATCTATACCTTCTTCTTGAGAATAACCTTTACATACCAGTCTAGCTTTGTTTCTAGATACTTGACCATCTTCATTCAGCTTATTCCTGAATACCCATTTTGTTCCAATTATATTCTTATCTTTAGGTCTAGGTACAAGAGTCCAAGTTTTGTTCTTTTGTATTTGTTCTAATTCTTCATTCATTGCTTCAATCCAACTTTCATTTTCCAATGCATCTTTGATATTTCTAGGTTCAAAATCAGTAAGTAGACATGTACCTTTTAGCTTGCTTCTTGTCATAGTACCATCTGATTTGTTTCCAATGATTTGATCTGGTGTATGATGTCTTCTGACATATTTGGCTAGTATAGGTTCCTTGCCTTTTGAATGATTCATGCTGTTGTCTTCTAGGATCTCTTCTTCAGGTTGCTCGGGCTCGGTAGATATTTGCTCGGTAACTTCAGGCTGAGACTCGGTCTGAATTTCTTCCTGTGACTCAGTTTGAACTTTTTCCTATGACTCGGTAACTTTGCTCGGCTCGGTAGATATAGCTTCCTTATTGATAGTTGTCTCTGTCAATGTTTCAGGTTCAATGTAAATGAATCTTCTGTAGTTCTCAAGTTCCCTTTTTCTTTCTTCCTCTATCTTTTCTGCAAACTCATCAAATTTTACATGTATACTTTCTATGACTTTGTGAGTAGATAAGTTCAGACATTTGTATGCCTTGCTTTTGCTAGAATATCCTAGGAATATTCCTTCATCACTTTTCACATCAAATTTATTTCTTCTGGATTCTTTTAAGATATAACACTTGCTACCAAATATTTTCATGTAACTTACATTAGGTTTATAGCCATACCATAATTCATAAGGAGTTTTGAATGTGTCTTTCTTCAATTGTACTCAGTTCAAGGTATGAACTGCAGTGTTGATAGCTTCCTTCCAGTACTTTATAGCAATGTTCTTTTCTATCATTAGAGTCCTTGCACAATCCATAATAGATCTATTTCTTCTTTCTGCTATTCCATTCTACTCAGGAGTTCTAGGAGCTGATACCTGTCTTTTGATTCCTCTTTCAATGCAGAAGTTGTTAAAATCATGGGAGATGAATTCACCACCTCTGTCTGATCTTAAGCATTTCAATCTTTTCCCTGTTTCTTTTTCTACTCTTGCTAAGTACCATTTGAACTTTTCAAATGCTTCTGATTTTTCTCTTAAATACATGACAGTCATCATTCTAGAATAATCATCAACGAAAAGAATAAAGAATTTATCTCCAGTATAGCTTTGTATTCCAATAGGTCCACATAAATCAGTATGCACAATTTCCAAAATTTCTTTAGACTGATAGTTCTTACTCTTGAAACTAGTTTTAATCATTTTGCCAATCTGACAATTCTTACATAGACCAGTGTCAGGTTTCTTCAAAGTAGGAATGCCTCTAACCTTCTTGAATTTGCTTATTTTTATCATGTTATCAAAATTCACATGACATAACCTTTTGTGCCATAGCCAACTTTCTTCTATTTGAGCAATAAAGCATGAATATTCATTGAGATCAAGATAAAATAAGTTACCTTTTGTTTGTTTGCCTGATCCAATGAGTTTTCCTTTTCCATCCAGCAGTCTTGCTTGACCATTCATGAATTCAACCTTGAAACCAGTGTTGATTAGTTGTGCTACACTTAGAAGATTATGTTTTAGTCCTTCAACCTAGTAAGCATTATCACATATGAGTTCTTTGGTTAATGAGATTCTTCTTTTTCCTTTTATACAACAAGGTTCATTGTTTCCAAATCTTACATTACCACTATCACAGTCTTCTAGATATTCAAATTTTGTCTTGTCACCAGTCATGTGGTGTGAACATCTACTATGTATTATCCATATATCATCTTTTCTTATATGAGAAATAAGTGCCATCTTATCTTCATCATCATCAGATTCATCTTTTATAGCAATAAAGACAATTTCTTCTTCACTATCATCAGAATCTTTAGCTATAAAACATGATTTCTTACCTTTATCCTTGTATGATTTAAAATTATTTTTGCCATAGTACTTGTGACTTCTCTTCTCTTCCTTGACTTGCTTGTTTGGGCACCTAGCTGCAATATGTCCAATTTCTTCACATGAAAAATAGATTAAAGGAGTTTTACCTTTATACTTACCTTTCCCTCTAGAGTACTTCTTTGCAAGTAATGCTTCTACAATTTCAAGATCACTATCAGAACTTTCTTCTGATTCTTCTTCACTGTCTGACTGAACTTCTTTAATTTTCTTGTTCTTCTTTAGTGAAACCTTGGCCTCAAATGCTGATTCAATATTTTTGGAACTAGGAACATAGTTGTCATAGTTGTCTAATTCAAAAGCTGTCAATCTTCCAACTAAAGCATCCAAAGTTATATTGTGGTTTGCTTCACATCTTCTTTCTTGAATAGCTGATACTCTTATTGCATAGATAGGGAGTAGTGTTCTGAGTACCTTACTTATAACAATCTCATCTGAGATTGTTCCTCCAGAAGCTCTAATTGCACTTACACTTGCTTTGATTCTTTCAACATATTTTGCAATGTTTTCATCTTCCTTCATATTCATCTTGTCAAACTGTCCTCTTAGGCTTTCTGCTTTGGCTCTTTTCACATTTGCATCACCACCATATATTTTCTTCAGTGCCACCCACATTTCATATGCAGTGGTGCAGTCTTTAATATTATTAAATTCTTCATAGCTGAGAGCAGATGCAATGTCTATCATCATGGTGTTGTGAGTCTTTCTATCTGCAATGTCTTCAATAGTTAATGTGCCATTAGGAATTGTGTACTCTTCATCAATGTATTTGCATCCTGAATCACCAATGGAAGCCAGATGAAGTCGCATGAGACCTTGCCATGCTGAAAAGTTATCTCTATTGAGCTTTGGAATTTCCCTCTTGTAAGACATCCTGATCTTTAGCTTAGGTCTTTGAAACCCTTCCTGCAAGCACCAAAAGCTCTGATACCAATTGATGGAATATGGATGAAGTGACTGAGAGAGGGGGGGGGTGAATCAGTCAACCATAAAAACACTTCACAATTAATTCTTTCTAGATCCCTTAGGATATCTTAACAATGTTATCTGTTTTAGCACTCGGTAAATAGGATTGCAGTAACTTTGAAGATGCAGAAAGTATTAGCAATATTATCTTTATATATTTATTAGCACATGTATATGATTGAGAAAGCAATTAAGAACACAAGAGACACAAGATTTAACATGGAAACCCAATATGGGAAAAACCACCAATGTATCTAGATACTGATTTTCACTTTTCTGAAGTGATGCCCGGTTAGAAGCCAACCCGGTAAAAGGTTACAAAACACACTATTAGGTGTGACCTTGTTAGAGGATTTAAAACACCCTGCTAGGAGTGGCCTGGTAAGAGGTCTTGAAAACAATTCAATGGAATTGTCACCTTGTTAGAGGATTTACATTATGGTTGTTAAACCAACTCGGTTAAGAGATTTAGAATTCACTGTTACAATGATAAGAAGGTAACAATGAAAAAGTGACCTGTATAATAATGCAACTATCTTGCTGATTACAGATCTCTGTTCTGCATAAGTCTGATCCTCTCTGATCAAATAAATCTCTACTGCTCCTCAAGGATATCTGAACATCCTTCACAAATTCGCATTCACCTTTCCTGCTTTTCTTCTGTAAATCTTCTGCTGTATATATTTACTTTTCACATTTGACCTTTTATTTATATGATTTTGGATTTGTCAAATCGACATTATTTAGTATAACAGTTGGCTGAATTAAGTAAAATCTATTTGCAAAAAATCCTTCAAGGGCCGACAGTGCTCAGTGACCATAACTTTCTATAATCTTTCGGTGACTGAGGGAACTCGGTAAACACCAACAATCCTTTACCTTTGATAACTGACTGAACTCGGTAAATACTAACTTTTCTCGATGACCGACTGAACTCGGTAAACACTATCTTTTCCTCGATGACCGACTGAACTTGGTAAACACTAACTTTTCCTCGATGACCGACTGGACTCGGTAAACACTAACTTTCTTTGGCAACCGAGTGAACTCGGTAGACACTGCTTTTCTTCGATAACCGAGTGGACTCGGTAAGCACTAATATTCCTATCTGGTAGACTGACTGAGCTCGGTAGGAACTGATTGCTACGGACTATGACATAGTGTGACATCAAAGACAATACATAATTGAGTGGCAATTTCCTTCAGACAATTGTTTCCAACAATTAGAACATCTATGATATCCTCCTATTCAAGTCAACAACAATCAACCTATCAGATTTTGATAAACTGATCTATCAATCTATCTATCCTATCATACCAATTTCAAATATGTTTATCACATGTTTCAATAGATGATTCTAACAATTATCTATTTCAGACTTGCTAACTAGCGAACATGCTACAATGTTGCCAATCTTGATCAAATCGATCACAATCAACCGTCGATAGATTAAATCGGCTTATCAACATCAAGTTTGACCTAATTGACTATCCATTATGACCAACTTCTACCACCTAAACATATGCGTAGCATTGAAACATGCATGCGCAACTTTCTTTCACCTTTGCATAGGTTTTCACTAATGCACAGTCTTCTTCCACATTTGCGCAACATTTATCAGCATTTGCACAGTTTTATACATATGCACACTTTTACTGACCATTTGCGTGACTTTTCCTAACAAATGCATAATAAATACCTATGCACACTTTTGATTCATGCTTGCGTAGTAGTCCTAATATCCTACTATGAATGCACAAATATTCATCATGAATGCGCAGTAAAATTAAGTTTCTGCGCATATGCCACAAGTTGCTGCGCATTGATGCACCAAAATTGCACATTCATCTTCCACTACGAAAAATTAAAATTTCTAATCTAATCTATCATTTGATCTACCCTAAACATACTCCCAATCTAATCTAACATGCATCAAATCATGGAAATACAGAGCAGGATCGAGTCACCTACTGGTTCACCCAAATCAGGTGGTTGCTGGAAGTGTCTGACTCTCTCGAAGTGGTAATCTGACAAGGGGAATGACATCCTAGTGGCTCTGCTCTTCTCTCTCTTGCGCTCCAATCTCCACGTGACAAGTGTGCACAATGAGCCTATTGTGGACCCCTTGGCTGTATTTATAGCTTGTGGACCTGGTGTGCTTGGTGTGTGGACCCTACCTGACATTTTTCTTCCATTCTACCCCATTTTCATCCATCTTTCCTACCGTTCATTCGTGAGATTGATTGAACAACCCCATAAAAAAAATAAAAATAAAAATATTTTTACAAAATTCACATAATCTTTTTTGTCAATCAATCTCTCGAGGGGGCATCCATAGGTCGTCTGAGACATTGTCTGGGGCAGGGGCAAAAATGCTTGATTTTTCTTTGAAACAATGTGACCAGCACATTATTTCAAAGAGGGGCAAAATGTATACACCTAAAAATGGCTTCATTAATTAATTAAATATTTATTATTTAATTACTATTGACTTGATAAATTAATTAAATATTTATTATTTAATTAATATTTGTTTCCTCTATTTATTAAGTAAATTATTTAATTTATTTAATAAATTCACTATAGTCTAATTCTATATCCTAAGTCTTCTAAAAAGTCTATTAAAGTGATTTAATTAAATACACAATCACCTAAATATGACTAAATCCCCTAGTCCACTTCATCCACCTAGTCACCTAACACATCACTTTGGCTAAGATAAATAATTATTATTAATTATTTATTCATACTTATCCTCACCCACACATGTCCTATTCTTAAGGGCTATGTGGCCTCATAGGACTTGGTCTCATGACCACTTGTCCTCTCAACAACCAAGTCAAGAGACATTCTCTATTCCTAAGGGGCTTCTCAAGCCACCTCTAAGGGTCAAGGGTGACTCATAGGACACTTGTGCAAAGAGTCCTCATGAGGAAAAGGTCTCTCCCTCTTTCTCTCTTTGGTCTTTGTGAGACACTTGACATGTGTCTTTCCCTTCCACCTTCTTCTCCTCCATGTCAATGTGAGAGGAACATCATCCCTATCCTTTCTCTCACATTCCAACTACATCACCCTTTCTCTCAACTCCTTCAACCAAGTCAATTCTAGCCCTAGGATCTTCCACCATTCATTCTAAACCATAGGATTCTGCCACCTAGGCCTAGATCCTCCAAAACTCTATAAAAGGAGCCTCATTTTCCATTTGAAAGCTAATAGGTATTTTTGAGAACAAGCATTCAAGCATCCAAGCAATCAAGCAACCAAGCATCCATATTATCATCCCATCATTTTCATTTCATCCACCATATTTGCATAATCAAGTTTTAGTTGTGCACTCATTTCATTCAATCTCCACACTTTGGAATCATCTTGGGAAAGAGCTTCATTTGGAAATCTGAGAGCTCAACATCTTCAAGAAATCAAAGCTAAGAGGACAATGGAGACAAGCTGCATTTCTAGGTGAAGGTAAATTGTTAATTTGGTTTCATTTGTTATTGCATTCTTCATTGTAGTTTGCTTATTAGATAGATTTATTAATCTTTTATTAGTTAATTCATCATTTAGAATAGTATCCAACTAGTTTGCATACAACAACCTCGTAAATAATATTCTGGAATGGAAAAAAAATCATCTATATTTTATTTACCAAAATAGTAGTTCCTAGATCTGTTTCTAAGTAAATGAAAATCCAATTTCCAATTTATGAAATACCATTTACAAACCCAAGCCCGAGTAAACATCATAAATATCTTATTGTGTATCACAATATTAAATAAGGTACAAACTATTTATATACTATAATTGTATCCATCCTTTTTAATTATTGTTGGCCATATGAAAAATGATTGTCGACCTTTTTATTTCTATTGACCATATTATATAAATGACTTTCGACATATTTACTTTAATCAGATTAAAAGGCTATTTAATACTACCTGATATATCTTTGTTTCTGTCAACTAGGCATGTTCATTTCCCCACATTTCATAAGTTACTGTCGACTTAACACTTATTTGTCATACCTTATGCCTAGTCAATATGGAAACCATATGAGAGAATTCAAGTTCTAAATCACTCAATTACAATTCGACCCACAAAAACTATAAACTTTTAATACCATTGTGAATGACAGAATAAAAGTTATAGAATTAATTGGTTTTAGCTCATGAATGTCGATATCTTCTAACCACATAACAACCTTACCATGTTATTCATAATGCATACCAAATGCCTACAACAAATATGAACCTTCATTGAAAGTGTCATCAGCCACGAACTAAAAACTTATAGTGACCTTCGACAACATTACAATATGGGCAGAATAATGATTCAAAATGTAAAAGACTTTAAACATAAATTCAATGACAACTCTTTTTGAAACTGAAGAACAAGCCCTTAGTCAACATTTAAGAATCTACGCCATGTAACCATAAGGAACCCTTGTAGTAATTCATTATGCCAGGAGAAACCATAATGTTTAATCTTATTAAATGAAACCCATATCCCATGAAGACATTACCAAGTTCCTCAAGGTCTCCATTATTCAGTATAAACTCTAAGAAATCCCTGTCAAAGCTCTAGACTCGGATTCAATAACCCATCAATAAGATTTGTTTGGGAAGATCATAATACAAGAAAAAAATTTAATACCCAACATTCTATATCACAGTGAAACCCTTATGACAAATAAAACTCATAAGAGCCACCTAAAGATAGATGTTTCCTATTTCCTCCATAACAAATGACTTCTTAAAACTTTAAACAAGGAACCTCAACTGAAGAACTGGTCCATAACCAAAATCTCTGAAAATACATTCACTAAGCATTTCATTCTTCCTCTATTCGCAATACTACACTAAAATAATCTTTATTTGTGACCATTTTCATGTAGAAAATAAAAGAATCAAGAGAGTAAAGTTAGAGAATGCCCCTATCTGGTATCAGTGTGGGAATATTCGTATTTGAAGTGTGCTAATGCTTGCTCCCTACCTGGTGAGCTTTTCAAAACTATCCCTTAGCTCAGCAACAGAGATCAACCACTATACCACTGTCCAAAATGCCATATAATGGATCCAACAATACAAATACAGAGATGATGGTGAATAAAATAGAGAACCTTCCAAATAACTATGAAAGAAGAGCAAGAATTTTCTCTGAGAGCACAAAGGTAATGCAACCATTTTAATAAATAGAAAAGAACCATTAATCTCTTCCATGACCAACTAATCAACAAAATACTTGCAGCCAATACTAGTAACAGTTAGGGTTTTCTTGCAAACTGCTAGTCCAGACCAGAGCGAATGGCGGGATTCACAAATAGAATGAATGACAAAACTTAGCTCATAAAGTTGAGCTTATCCCCAACAGAGTGAGTAATATGTCTCATGCCAAATGTCAAGTGGAGTACCAGTTCAAGATTCAAAGCACCTGCTAATAGTAAATGCCCACTAAGTTCATAGTTACACATGCCAACAATGCCACCTAAACTGAGTCATGTATAAGTGTTTAGACATTGGTTAGAGAACTTAGGGATCATTTTAGAAGAGTCTAGGTTAGCTTAGCTTTAGGATTTGTTTTGACATTCCTTAGGTTAGGTTTAGTTGGGTCTAAGATTAGTCTAATAACATTACTAACAGCCTTCGAGCTACTAACACTTAGCAATTTCTTTGAATAATAACAATCTAACAAATAGTTAGGCTTTACTAACTTTTAATTTAATTAAAACAAAAGAAATTTATTTCAATATAAACAATTGACTCAATCTATTATATGCGTATATATATATGTATGTATTTTACTATCAACTTAATCTTGTCGAATTAAAGTTTAATTAAAGAAATAACATTTATGAGAAAAATAATCTTGTCTAATTAATTACTAATATAACTTAGATTTCAAATAAACAGAGTGATAATTTTTTTTATATCAAAGATAATAAACAATGATATCTTCAAAATAAATCCATCACTATAATTAAACTGAAAACCAATGCTGTTCTGAACCAAATTTTATTTTGACAAATAACTTCCTGAAATATAACCAATTTTCACTGATGTTTGGAAATTGAGAATACAATCAAATAGTCCTCCTAATTGATGAGAAATAATAATAAAGCATTCTTATTCTGAGATCCAGATTATAATAAAACCTGATTACTCAACAATGTTTAAATAAATGATGCCAAAGATCAACCTCATAAAATTAAATAGAAATATGTTCCAAATCACGCAATAGTAACAATCCAGAAAACCAAACCAAAACATAGAATTCAAAAGTGAAGCCAAAGACTGTCAAAGGCATGACAATGATAACGTCACTTTTTTTCAATTTTTTTTTAAAAAAAAATTGAAAAGAATTATATGTAATTTGATGACATATAACTCATTTTTCAAAAAACAAAAAATTAAAAAATTTAATAAAGTTTTAGTTAACCTTGCTATTTCAAGTTTAGGTACCACGTTGACTTAATAAATATTGTATAAATATTAAAATTCATCATCTCACTATAAAATTTATATTTTTATAATCTACACAATAAAAGCTAAAATGGGTTTTCATTTTATCGAAAAATTCATTTAGGAAGTTGTCCTAAAAATTATGGAAAGGGGAAAATTTTACTCTGTAATGCCTTAGCCATATTTTTGCAGGGTCAAGCACAGGCTCGGTGGGACCAAGCCTGTCCCGAACCAAAACCCAAGCCAGGAGGTAAGGTTCCCGCCTATAGATTTACAAATGGGGCACCCATTATTTAAATTCAAATAATGGGCGCCCATTTTGTAAATCAAAACGGGCACCCATTTTTTGAAGCTAAAAATGGGCGCCCATTTTTTGAAACTAAAAATAGGTGCCCATTTCTTAAAGAGCCATTGTAATAAAAAAAATAGATTGTGGGCCTAATCCAATGATTGTGACTTTTCATTTTGTATTCTATCGATTGGCATCAAACAAAGAGAATATTTATGCCAACATTCCTTTTATTTGTCTTATTTTGAATTTGACATTCAAAAAAGATTGTTTCAACTCTAATTTTGGTGCCAAAATGGGATCAAATCAATGTAGAAAGAGGTTAAAGAAGAATCTGACACCTGAAGAGATTGCAAAAAATAGAGAGGAGGCAAAATGACAACGAGAAAGAAGAGAAAGACTTTGAAACTCAAATAATGTTGGAGCATCAAGTTCAACAATTGTTTCAAAAGAGGAGGACAATGAAGACACCATAATGGATGTAGAGGTTGAAGAAGCAAAATCAAGTGCATCTTCTAATCTAGTATTGGATACAGGTATGTCTTCGTATCCAATTGTTACAACTTATTATGATAAAGATGTTCATGATTTGCTAGAAGCAGGTTACAATAGAAATGATTTAAATTTTATTCCTGAAAATAGATTAACAAGTTTAATTGCACGTATAAATTGATAAATTACATAACAAGTCTTGATTAAGATAAATTGATAAATTACATTTAACAACTCATGACTAAGATAAATAACATAACAAGTCCTGAAATAATTTACATATGTATCATAATGTCCATCATATCAACTCATGATATATACATACAATCACAAAACAAAGTCCTATTCTAAAAACAAGTCCAAGTACAATATATGATAACAAGTGGACTACTATATAATGCAAGTCCTACTCTAACAACAAGTAAAAATAATATGAACAAGTCCAAATAGTCATCATAAAATAAGTCCAAATAGTCATCATAAATAAAATGAACAAGTCTAAATAGTCATCATAAAACAAGTCCAAATAGTCATCATAATCTAACTCTACTCATCTAGCTGATCTATAGTCCTCTTCACTCCATGTGAAGAGGACTGCGATGCATCAACATGCTCTATCTGGTCCTGAGTACCCTGATCCTACTCTGTCTGGTCCTGAGCACCCTGATCCTGCTCTGTCTAGTCTCGAGCGCCCTCATCCTCAACTACATGAAAAGTGGATGAAGCCAAGTCCTATAAAAAAAATTGATGTACAAATTAAAAATTATTTAAATTAATCATCTAAGATCTAGATACACACAGGACATTGAAAAAGATCTAGATACCTAAAGGACATTAAAAAATTACTTAAATTAATCATCACCTCAAAGGATAGTGTCGATGGATGCATTTGGCTTAATCCTGTAGCCATGCCAAGACTGATGGTGGTGTCGACCTAAACAACATATATAAAGCATGAATCAAACTTATAGTACATATATATACATAAATTATAATAAAGTGTATATTTAACTTGATTAAATATATAAATATGGAATAAAAACATGTGTACATTAATAAATGAAAAACATACTATAGGTATATGCGGGTGACTCTCGGTGACTAGTGGGGTAGAGAATGAAGGACTACCAATCTCAGTCGTACATGACAGACCCTAAAAAATCACAAAAATATGTCAAACACATTATCAATTAAAGTTTATTTTGTTTAAAGTTTAAATGTATCAAGATCAAAGTGCATACCATGAATGAAGCACCAAGATGTTGAGGTGTCAATCTCATATGATGATGACTAATGAATGTTGGAGGGTCAACCCTCCTCTGTTCATTAAAAAATCCACATGTTATGGCTCATAATTGTATAAATAAGAAATTTAATATTACGCTATATTTAAATTATAATTAAATTTACCTGTGCGGGATGATCATCATCTACATTGAGTAAATCAACATATGATGAGATATCATCTCCGACATCACCATGTGTGCCATCATCATCGTCGACATATCCACCATGTGCACCACCAGCATCATCACCATATCCATCATGGGCAGCATGGGCAGCATCAGGATCAGACTTGGGACCCATACATATACCCCCACAACTTGTGCAAACATGTGCTATGCTAGGGGCAGTCCTTGCCTGGATCATGTGTTGTAACAAATTGCCCGTAAGGGCACTCAAAGAACCAAGAGATGACTGCACTGCTTGATGATAGACAAGTGCAGGAAGTATAGGAGATGGAAGAGGAACAAGAGGCTCATTGTGCACATGATTTCTACTTCTGTCACTCAATTTGGCCCCTGGCTTATCTTGTGGCATGCCCCGGCCAACCCCCTGCAATGCTCTCATGTCAAAATAATTGGGTTTCTTACACAATTCAAACTCAACCCATAATTTCTTCAAAAAATAAAGTGGGACCTCATGATTAGCATGTGGTGGATGGTCAAATACCATCAACCACCACTCCCAAAAATGTGTTTCTATCCCGAGGTGTCTACACCATCTAATGGAAATGCGTGGCTTGTTGCCAACTATTTTCTCACCCATTGTAGGGTTCAAAAAATAGCATACCATATCATTTTTTGTAATTTTTAACTTATTAACCTCTTCATAAGAGAGGCCATCACCATAATATACATGCATAGACTCCCTCCATGAATCAAAAATATCAATCTCATAGTCTAATGTCTATATGGAAACTACTATGCCTCGCATGCTATCTGCAAGGTGTAGTAGCTGGACAGATAGATATGGATCATGCCTAATAATGTTTATGTCTCTCAAGATGTCCTCTACATTTCTCCTAATATTATCTCTCAGATCTCTAGGTGGAGGTGGAGGTGGAGGTGGAGGTGGAGGTGGAGGTGGAGGGGGGGTGGAGGGGGCAGGGGAGGTGGAGGAGGAGGTGGTGGTGCATGCTGACCTATAAGCTCATCAATGTGAAAATCATCCATATTGCCAATCTGCATACAAATAAAAACATGATAATTTACAATTAACATATTGTAAAATATATTTTACCTTACAACTTGAATGACTTAAATAATCAAAACTTGAGAGAGAGAGAGAGAGAGAGCATTAAAATATAGTATGAACTAAATTTAAACTATAGCATGAACATTAAATTTTGAAAATAACATTAAACTATAGCATGAACTAAATTTATGTTTTGGTTTTCTAAATTTATATTAAATGATTTTGTAAGTTTTCATTCTCTAAGATAATAAAAAATAATCGTACGTAGAGAGGAGAGAGAGAGGGAGAGAGGAGAGAGAAAGAGGAGAGAGAGAAAGAGAGAGAGAGAGAGAGAGAGAGAGAGAGGAAGATATAGAGAGAGAGAGAGAGTGTGTGTGTGTGTGTTTTTAAATTTATGTTTTGGTTGAACTAAATTTATGTTTTGGTTTTCTAAATTTATATTTTGATTTTCTAAATTTAGGGTTTTGTAAATTAATTTTTTTATCTAGATTTACATTTTTGTTTTATTGTCTAGGGTTTTGGTTTTCTATGTAGGGTTTTGCAATGTAATTTTGTACATACCTAAATTTTACTAGTTTTCTACTTTAGTATAGTAATTTACAAAGTAAATTGAAATAAAAAAAATTACAACTTTCAAAGATGAAATATAATTAGATTTATGCAAAATTTTTGAAAATAACATGTTAAACTATACATTTTTAAATTAAAAATAACCTCAAACTACAATTTTTAAAGACAAAAATCATAAAAAAGTAATAAAAAAGATTAGTACATACCTGGAAGACAAAAAAAAGGCAAGTGGAGTCGATAGAGGATCCTAAAACTAGGCACCTGTGCTGTACCAAACATGATTCCATTTTAGATATGGATGAAAATGACAAATAGGTATTTCGTTTAAAAGAAAAAATATATAGATTTTAGAAATGGGCACCCGATTTGTTCAAATCGGGTGCCCGTTTCATTTTGGGTGCCCGATCCTAAATGGGCGCTTGATTTGTAAACAGGTGCCTGATTTTTAAAATTGGGTCGGGCTCCTGAACCTAAATAGGTGCCTGATTTGTAAATATCAGGTGCCCATTTTGTATTCCCAATTTTGCTTTACTGCAGACTTCCATGAAATTGGCCCCCAACTCCTAACACATAGCCCCCTACTAACCCTTAATCTCACCTTATTCCTAACCCTATCCCTAAATGTAACTCTTACTCAAACCCTAACTCATAAGGTAAAATATCCTGCTAACCCTAACTTTAACCCTATCCCTGAAACTAACCCTAACCCCAACACTAATCCTAACCCTATTCCTAACCCTAACACCAAATGTAACTCTTACTCAAACCCTAACTCATAAGGTAAAATATCTTGCTAACAATAACTCTCACCCTATCCCTATCCCTAAACCAACCCTAACTATAAGTCTTACTTGAACCCTAACTCATAATATAACATGTCTCACTAACCCTAAATCTCACCCTATCCCTAAGTATATTTTAGCTAAAATGTCCTACTAACCCTAACTCTCACCCTATCCCTGACCCTAACTCTAATTGTAATTATTGCTTGAACCATAATTGATAACATTAAATATCCCACTAACCCTAACTCTCACCCTTTCCCTAACCCCAATCCTAATTGTAACTCTTACCTGAACCCTAATCACAATGTAAAATATCCTACTAACCCTAACTCTCACCCTATCCCTAACCCTAACCTTAACTATAACTCTTACTCGAACGCTAACTCATAAGGTAAAATATCCTACCAGTCCTAACTCTCACCATATCCCTAACCCTAACTATAACTCTTACTCAAACCATAACTCATAAGGTAAAATATCTTGCTAACCATAAGTCTTATCTGAACCCCAACTCATAATGTAAAATGTTCTACTAACCCTAAATCTCACACTATCCCTAATCCTAACCGTTACTATAAATCATACCCAAACCCTAATTATATTTTAGCTAAAATATCCTACTAACGCTAACTCTCACCCTATCAATAACCCTAACCCTAATTGTAACTCTTACTCGAACCCTAACTCATAATGTAAAATATCCTACTAACCCTAACTCTCACCCTATCCTTAACCCCAACCCAAAATATAACTCTTACCTAAACCGTAACTATGAGGCAAAATGTCACACTAACCCTAACTCTCACCCTATCCCTAATCCTAACCCTAACTCTCACCCTATCCCTAACCCTAACCCTAACCCTAACCCTAACTACACATATACTATTTTTTTTATTTTACAACATAAAACCTAATTAATGCCCCAATAATTTGATTTGATTATTTTTTTTGCAATATTCATAAACATTAGAAATCATATATTTCTACTCTATTGCTCTGTGAATATTACTAGCTTATATATATTTATATATATAATACACTGAGAGTAATCCTTATTGAGGCACCTATTGCAAGTTGTAATTTAAAGAAAATAGGTGCCTCAAGAAAAATTAGCTCAACGTATTATATATGTAAATATATATAAGCTAAGTTAATATAAATTATATTTTTAAAATATTATAATATTGTTATGATTGTGTACTTGTTATCAAAAAATATCTCCTACATATCAATAATTATTTGCCCTACAGTAGTAACATTAATTACAAATAAAACTAATTTACACTACAAATTAATTAGTGAATTAATATTTTATAATTTTTTATAAGACTAAAAATGAATTATAATAATTTTATAATTATCTATAATTAAAAAATCACTTTACATATAAATTAAATTTATAATTAATTATAAAGTCTAGCAACTTCTTGGCCACTACGCAACACTTTTTAATTTTCCTAAGTCTGGGGCTCAGTGATATGCTTTTAATATTCTGAAGTCTTGAACACCATACTTCATATCATATAGTTTCGGCATCGTATGTGAAATCTGAATCTAATATTGATCAATGGGTGTCGTATGACCGCATGGTATCTTTTAAGTCCTTGCAATCATGTGACAACCGTCAATCTCAATTTTAAAGCTAGCACATGGGCCCAGTATCTAAAGATTCTACCAAATTGACAACTCTGCAAAGATCTAACAGTTGTCATATGACCGCAAGGTATCTTTTGAGGCCTTCCCATCATACGACAGTCGTCGACCTTACTTAATTCATAGGCACTTACAAATGGTGGGTCTGCTACCATGGGTGCCAGGTGTATACTGATGTGGAAATTATCATTAAGACCGGTGCTTGGCTAAAAGAAAGGACAAAAGAAAAAAGAAAGGTGTATGTCCGTTTGCCTGATATTGTGACATGGGAGATTGTGATTGGTCATAGCTAAGTGGTGCCAGACCATAAATTAAGGTATCATCTATGAAGAAAAGATCCAACAATTGTCATATGATCGCAAGGAATCTTTCCTAGCCTTGAGATCATGCGACAACCGTCGATATGGTATCAAGGCCACGAAACTTTACTTTATGTCTAGTCATAAAATGTTGATGTAGCAGTTGCTGGTGTTGATCACTCATTAGTTATATTTTGCTAACATGGATAATAGTGTTAGGTTTTCTGCTCATAGTGAGAAAATATTTTGTATATTTTACTGACATGGATAATAGTGTTAGGTTTTCTGACATGGATAATAGTGTTAGGTTTGTCAAATAGCTTACTGCTCTGAGGGTGAAGGCTACAACCTTCTTAGTAACAAAAATGCACTATATCTAGATCTTTGTGAACTACACTGTAGACCTCTTATCTTGATCAGTTCCAGTAAGTAGTTCAATGAATCTTCTATGTCATATAGACCTCTTCTTGATGAGATAATACTTTGTACTCTCTGCTCTGCACTTAATATCTCAACTTCACTTACACACTTTAGCCATCACAAATGATCGGCTATAAAGATATTTCCTCTAAGTGATATAATCAATTTTCCTTGTTAGAAACTCCTTCAAATCATTAAGAAGAAAAAATAACACACTCCAATCACAAATTTGTCGGCTCTTCTAAGCACGTAGCACAAACTAGGACCTGTATAAATCAATAATAATAATCACATGCTACACATTGGTTGGCTCAACAAAATTAACTGTAACTTACTCTCCAAGCTAAATTACTTCATGCACTCTTAACATCCTTATCTATTCTTCAAGCATAAATCCAAGGGTGCATACCAAACACATAGGCACAACTAAAGAACCAATGAAATCTATGTCGGCTCCATGGAATAAACACAAGAAATTGCAACTGTTGAATATCAACTGAACAAATACACTTGTACTACATAACAGACTATGCGCTCATCAATGTAACATCACTAACATGTAAACTTCACATATCCAAGGGTGCAAGGCTCCATGACAACTATACAAAGAACTGCACAAAGAACACTGCCTATAACTCTGTCAGGAATAGTGCTAACAGAAGCTGCTACAATTCTGTTTGTACACACTTAACCTATGTATCCATGATATCATGTTGATAAAATTTCCATGCTACATATACTCTAAGCTCATTGCATAAGTCTTCTACGCATTCTACTTACCATATGTTGTCACCAATGACAACCATATAGTTACCACTGGCTTGGTGGCAAATCTCCAACAAATGGTAGTTTTAGGATGTACCTTCTAGAAAAATACCATCATTTTAGTGCCACTATTATCTGAGTGAGGGAAAGAATAGTGTCAAAGATTCTTATGTATCTACACATGGAATAAACAAGTTAGTGAAAACATGGTATCTCTTCCCTTCTTGCAGCATCCGTCTGAGGCAATTGCCCTAAAGCATGCTTTCCTTTTACAAGTGTATGGCTGATTATCTAATTATCATATTCTAGATGAGGGTAACTTGTAGGATATCAAGCATTTCTTAGATAATTTGGATCTAAAACCCATTTCTTTCCTCTTTGATGCTTTTGGCTATCATTGCCCTTATAAATAAATAAATAAATATTTTTAGCTATCATTACCTATATACTAGCAACATTGGCAACATGTTTTGTCAAAATCTATATTTGTAATCCAAACTCTAACATAATCCTAATCAATGTTAAACATCTATACCAAAACCTTTAACTATAAAATAAACTATTAAAAGTAAATACGAAATAAAAACTATTTAAATAAAACTATATCTTAATCCATAGCACAATGTGAAATTAACAACAATAATTATCGTAACCTTAACCCTCATTGTAATATATTATCATTATGATTATAGTTACAGTAATATGCTAACCGTTCAAGTTAGTTGTTACCATGTCCCTACCATTGACCCTTCCTTAAATGGTAATGCTCTATGTGATACTAATGATAATTTTCATGTTAAACTATAAAAAACATCAAAAAATATATTCCCAAATATGATACTTTGATCCTAACTCTAAAACCTATATCATATCACTAACCACATCCATAATCTTACTCTCGTACAAACCCTACTACTAATCGTATACCTCAAACTACATATGATGTAAGCCTAACAATGTATCATACATCCTAACACTACACACAACCTTAAATTGGTCCTAACCCTAACCCTACATGTACAATACCCTAAATGGAACCGTAACTATTAGTAATCTTCACCATATTACTAATTGTAATGCTAACCCTAACCCCTTACCCTAATCTTTGCTTTTAATGTGACACGTGTAAGTATGAAATTAATAGTACTCCCAAGGTTAAAATTAAAACCTAATTGTAACCATAACCCTCTTGATTACCATAAGTAAAATGGTCAATGTGACGCTTATAGTAACCCTTAATATGATACTAATCCTAACTGTAAACATAGAATTTTATCCCCAATCAAAACCCTTATCCTAACTCTAATACAATACTGATCCTAACTATAATCATAGAATCTTATCCCCAATCATAACCCTTATCCTAACTCTAATGCAATACTGATCCTAACTGTAAACATAGAATCTTATCCCCAATCATAACCCTAATCCTAACTCTAATATGTTATCATTAACATTATAATTACTTATATACGGTAATTATTCAAGTTAGTTTTTACCATGTCCCTACCATTTACAATATGTTAAATGCTAGCATTAAATAAGATAGTAATGATAATTATCATATTAAACTCTAAACAACATCCAAAATGTATTGCCAAGTATGATACTTTAATCATAACTCTATAACCTAGATCCCATCGCTAACCAAGCCCATAATCTTACTCTCACAAAAACTCTAATACTATTTGTATACCCAAAACTACATATGATTTAACCATCACTATAAACCATAAATCATAACTTTGTGCATAACCTTAAACTGGCCCTATTTGTCATTACTAACCTTAACCAATATTTTAACCCTTATACTAATCCAAACATGGATCTAAAATGAAATATATTTATAATACAGATCTAAATGTACAATGCAAACTATTTAAAATACAAATCTAAATGAAACATGCATATCAAAATGAAACGTACAATTCAAAATGAAACATGCAAATCTAAATCAAGCTATATTTTAAATACAAATCAATTTATTTTTAATGAAATGAAACATAGAAATCAAAATGAAGCGTGCAAATTGAAATCTAAATATTTTTAAAGCAACTAGATCTATGAAAAAGTAAAATATTTGCAAAATGAAAATCTCACTTGGAAAGAACTTGCACCAAAATTGAATCTAGTCTTGGATCATCTAAAACTCTCCAATTCTTAAAACTCTAGAAAACAAAAAATGAAATAAAATAAAAAATGAAATGAGGAGACACTCTTTTATAATCTAAGAGTGTCTCTTCATATTCTCCACTACATCTTTTGCAATTCCTTTATCTTTTCGAATTCCAAATTAAACCATTTTCAACATTAAAAAAACATTACAAAATCGATGGCGGCATTGCCCTTCGTATTTAAATTTAAATCTAAATATTCAAACTAAATATTAAATCAATTAATGATTAATATCTAAATCTAAGAGAAATATAAATCTAAATCTAACTAAAACCAAAACTTACCCTAACTCTAATTCTAATTCTAAATATAAATCTAAACCTAAAATTAAATTTAAATGTTAAACTAAAACTATATTAAAAAAAATAAAAATTATGAAATAGAAAATAAAATGATCACCTTTATATTTGGTTAGTTACTTGCTTGATCACCTTTAAATCTAAAAACAAACTAAACTAAAATTATTAAATTGAGACGCCTCTTTAATAATATGAGCGGTCTCTTCATATTCCCCAAAAGGTGTCTTTTCCAATTCCTTTTGCATCTCCAAATTCCAAAAAAAACATATAACACACTAATTTTTTAATTTTAATTTTTTTTTTTAACTTATTGTTCATCCATGTGGCACCCCTATTTATTCGGGTCCTATTATTTCAGACCCTATTATTTCAGCCTTGCCATTTGTCTTCATATTATTTTGGCATTGCCATTTGTCTTCATATTATGTTGGCATTGCCATTTGTCTTCCTATTATTTCGGCCCTATAATTTCAACCTTGCCATTTGTCTTCATATTATATTATACATTTTTTATTTAAAATAATAGTTTTAATTTACAAGGAGAGTGGACTCGATTGTCATATTCACAC
>BSBK01014938.1:17500-35716 GCA_027943335.1 Chamaecyparis obtusa | reverse complement strand
TTGGGTACCATAGTCAGTAGCTAGATATGGATAGGGAGGCATAGAATACATATGATGAGCTACGACAATAGTTAAAGATCCTAACATAGCTAGGTTAAGAGCTAATTGAGCATGCCATGAAGTAGTTAAGATCTCGTAAAGACCTCTATGTCCTTCCCCTGTAAATGGACCTTTATGAGCTTCCAAAATATCCTTGAGGTTATGACCAATAACCCAATTGGTTTTATACATATGACCAGCGATTAGAAAAAGAACTGCAATAGCTAAATGGTGGTGTGCAGTATCGGTCAGCCACAGACCCCCCGTTACTGGGTTCAGTCCTCCACGAAAAGTCAAAAATTCTGAATATTTCGACCAATTCAGAGTGAAAAATGGGGTCAATCCCTCAGCGAAACTGGGATAAAGTTGAGCTAAAAGCTCACGATTTAAAATAAATTCATGAGGAAGTGGTATCTCTTTAGGGTCCACTCCAGCATCTAAGAGTTGATTAATAGGTAAAGAAACGTGTATTTGGTGTCCTGCCCAAGATAGAGATCCAAGTCCTAGTAACCCTGCTAAATGGTGGTTCAACATGGATTCTACATCTTGGAACCAAGCCAATTTTGGAGCAGCTTTGTGATAATGGAACCAACCAGCAAAAAGCATTAACGCTGCAAAGATTAATGCACCAATTGCGGTGCAGTAAAGTTGCAATTCACTAGTTATTCCGGATGCTCGCCAAAGCTGGAAGAGACCAGAGGTGATTTGTATTCCTCGAAAACCTCCACCCACATCTCCATTCAAAATTTCTTGGCCTACTATTGGCCAAACTACCTGAGCACTGGGTTTAATGTGAGTAGGATCGCCTAGCCATGCTTCATAATTGGAGAAACGAGCGCCGTGAAAGTACATCCCACTTAGCCAAATAAATATGATGGCTAATTGACCAAAATGAGCACTAAATACTTTGCGAGAGATCTCTTCCAAATCATTAGTATGGCTATCAAAATCGTGAGCATCAGCATGTAGGTTCCAGATCCAGGTGGTAGTATTGGGTCCCTTAGCTAGTGTCTTTGAGAAATGACCGGGTTTAGCCCATTTTTCAAAAGAGGTTTTAACAGGATCCCTCTCCACTACGATCTTTACTTCTTCCGGTGAACGAATGGTCATTGAGTTCTCCTCTTTCCAGACGAGACATGAGAAAAAACCCGCCGAATTTTTGAAAAAAAAAAAAAAAAAAAATATATATATATATTCTATATATTCTAAACTCGTCCCTCTCTTTATTTGCCAGTTTAGAACTGGAGCGACTATGATACGGAAGTCGCTTTGAGGCAGGTGTTCAAATTTATTATGACATATCTGATAGGTGCTTAATGGACCGTTACGAGATATAAAACTTTTCCGCCCAGTGGTAAAAAAGATATATCAATATGATACAATCCTTATCTTCATATCCAGATTTATTTATCCATATCTCTGGACCCATATGTTACAGATCACTTTTATGATTCAAAAGAACTTTGAATTGATGAATATTAATGAATCTTTCATAAATTCTATTTCTGGACGGGATTTACTCATAAAAAGATTTTTTGAACAATCTATAGAAAGTATTCTTTTTTATATTTTCTATTTTTTGATAATGACAATGCAATAAGAGAAGCTAATTCGCTCGAATAGTATGATAAATTTCAGAATCTTGACAATTTCGCAGTATAGTAGTGGGGAGATTTTCATTCTCCAAAACGTCCTGTAATCTTTAACCGATTTTGTGCTTCGATATAATTGCTTGGAGCAAGCGCTATAGCTTGTTTCCAATATTCAGCAGCTTGATCAAACCAAGCTTCCGCAATTTCAGGATCTCCCTGTTGAATGGCCTGTTCTCCTCGGTCGGGATAGATCAACTTCTCAAAGTTTTCTTCCCTTAGAACCGTACTTGAGAGTTTCCTACCTCATACGGCTCAATTAACTATTCTTTAGTCCTTTACCCAAACTTTCAAAATAGGATAAATACGTTCAGCTTAACCGAAAGAACAGAATGGGTCAATGACATGAGTTTCAAACTTCACTTTCGATAAATGATCAGGTTTTATCTTTTCTCCCACCCTAAAAAGATGAAGTATTAGAAATAAAGAGATCTACTTCAGATTATCCAGATAAAAATCTTTTTAAGAGGTAACTATCTATGTTCTGTATAGAAATTTTGAATAATACTTTCCTACCAGGAAAGTACTTCACGTCTTTAGGATCTGATGCTACACCGCTGCTCAATAACCTAGTAAATCAACTCTATTACATTACATAAATAAATTCCTTATTTTTGCCCATGAGCAGATTTGATCGTATCAGCCCGAACTTTCAATAATTGATCTTTATGGTGCTTTCTTCCATCAATTGAATTGATTTTTTTATCCATAGACTATCCAGGCTATATTTACCCATTCATATTTGGGCTCCTATGAGGGATATTCTTTTGACTACAGCTGATAAAAAACCGTTGTTTTGGACGGTGCATATGTAGAAAGCCTCTTTTTTTTTTTCGTACTAGACGAATTCATTCTATAGTACAGATAGCCGCACGTAATGACAGATCAAGGCCGTATTATTAAGAGCTTGTGGTAAAGACGGGTTTC
Organism: Chamaecyparis obtusa; assembly: GCA_027943335.1. Taxonomy (NCBI): domain Eukaryota; kingdom Viridiplantae; phylum Streptophyta; class Pinopsida; order Cupressales; family Cupressaceae; genus Chamaecyparis; species Chamaecyparis obtusa. The sequence continues at coordinate 33,101 of BSBK01014938.1, read as the reverse complement.
GTTCTAATGCTTGGAAATAATATTCTAAAGCCTTAGTATGTTCCCCATTACTTGTGTGGATAAGACCTATATTATATAATATATAACTTCGGTCATAGGGGTCAATTTCCGGTCGCATGGCTTCATAATAATTTTGTAAAGCTTCCGCATATTCCCCTTCGGATTGAGCTGACATTCGTTACGGTCGTTCATTCAATTGAAATGATCTCCGCTTCAAAACCGTACATGAGAATTTCACCTCATACGGCTCCTCCTAAGTAATCAATTCAATTGACAAGAAAAAAGATTTTCCTTATGATTATGAATTAACAGGAACTAGTGTATTTCCAATGAATCTCTAGCTATCCTTCTTGCAAAGATTTTTTTTTCTAAATAACCAAGTATTTTAGTTTAGCACTAAAAACATAACCTCTAACAATTTCTTTGTCCTTAACGCACTGTCTTTTACGGGAATTATTCACTTCAACAGTCTCCGATGGTTCTAGCGGTATCCGAAGTACAAACGAGATGGATGTTTGTTGCCTCAACCATTCTAACTAGCCCTTCATAAAAAGGTCATATTATAACGAAGCATTTGTGTTGTCGATTTTAACGCGTAGTGCTTTTTCCCCTATGCACACCTATCATATAGATTTGATCATTAACATCTATGTAATAGATATAACCTTTCGCTCAATACTAGAATCTCAGAAGATCAAAGCATCTAAGGCTGCATAAATCGGGGATACACGACAGAAAGAATTGTTCTATTTCTAAAACTCACCTTCACTAAGCGTAAGTTTTAACTTAATAAATATCCCGCCATTCTACGAAACGAGAAAAAGTAGAAAGAACAAAAAATCAAATCACACCATCTCTGTAATAGGTAAATGCCTTTTTCTCCCCTGAAGCCATTGGGATTATCTGCAATAATATATCCGCTACAATTGTGAAAGTCTTGTCGATAAAATTGTCATTTCTCTGAGATCTAGGCATAGTTAATTAATAAATTTGATAATTTCTTTCATTCCCCATACGGAAATGATTCCATGAACAAAATTATTTTCCAATGCACAATAGCATAATAAATCAATTTCCTTATGATCGCAAATATGTAAACTGAATAAAGAAAAATTGGGAATATTTGAAAGAGTTCATTAAATTGATTGATGAACAATCAAAAAAAAATTTGAGAAAATGTTTATATCTATATAATGCGAATCTAAGAAGTTTCGCGCTCGTTTGCTCATGACCCCAACGATAAAACGAGTAAGTAAACGGCAAATTGGTGAACATAAAATGAGAAAATGATGGTTGTGTTTGTGCATACTTATTTTATTCTAAAACATAGAATTTATTGAGTATATAAGAATATAGTCATTATGATAGAATTTGTATCATTATGGTACAATTTGTACCATTAATTCTTACCGACCGAAGAATTATTCTTAATATATAGGATCATTATGGATCAATAGATCTGGCTTAATTTCACAATTGGATCGGCAATAAAAACCCGAATAATCTAACAATAATAGGATTAGATCGATGAAAAATGAAAATATCTTGAAATAAGAAGAAAATAAGTTTGGTAAAATACTCTTTTGTCTTTATTCATAAATACTTGACTTATGCAAAAGTCAAGTATCACTTTAATAATTTAGAAAAGACTTGTTGTTTTCATTTTGTTGACAAATAAAGGATCGTGTAGGAAAGATGGCTGAGCGGTTCAAGGCGTAGCATTGGAACTGCTATGTAGACTTCTGTTTACCGAGGGTTCGAATCCCTCTCTTTCCGTATATTCGTATTCTTTTTTGCATCGTTTTCTCATGAATCTAAACCCAATAGCATGGTTTCATTTTCCCACAATCTCCTTCCATTTCGGAATAGAGAAAATCAAAAATATTTGAATAATATTGACAATGACATTGTCATGTAACATACAGAGGGACAGATGTGCAGAAATCCTTTCTTTTCATTCCCTTTCAATTGGGAATAATTTAAACTCGACGGGAATAGTATTCTACGACCAATAATTCATTAATCTTCAAACCGATACGCTTATTATCTATTATTTTTTTGACTAATCCACTATATTGTGACTTTTGTTTAATCCGATTTAAATGGGGTGGCACCCTCATTTTATCCTTCTGAAAAATATCTATATTTTTATTAATTATATTTCTCAATCCCTGTTTTTCTTTTATAGAGATTAAATCTTGGGGTTTGCAACGATAACTTGGTATATCTACTATACGACCATTGACCAGGATATGCCTATGGTTGACTAATTGTCTGGCTTCAGGAATAGTAAGCGCCATACCCAATCGAAAAAGGATATTATCCAAGCGCATTTCAAGTAATTGTAATAGAACCTGACCTGTTGATCCCTTGGCTCTTCTAGCAATACGAACATATTGAAGTAATTGGCGCTCTGGAAGTCCGTAATGAAAACGTAATCTTTGTTTTTCTTTTAGACGTACAGGATATTTAGAAGGTTTAAGAGGTTTAGAATGTTTTTTTTTAATAGGCTTTTGAATTCTGTTGGGTGTTTTCTTACTTAGTCCTGGTAAAGTTTTGAGACGCTTTATTATTTTTAAACGAGGTCCGCGATAACGGGACATAAAAAACTCCTTATTTCAAGAAATGAACAAATAATGTTGGAAAGAGGAATAATATAAACAGCACGAATATTGGAATGATTTATAGAGAAACAAATTATCTTCAATTTTGAAAATATTGTAGAGAGAAAAAAAGATATGTTTCAATCATTGATTTCGTTTCTAGTTGAAACGAATCATGCTACGACAGACCCGGCGGACCGACGATCCGAAAAGGAAGAGTCTTTTCCTTATTTCATAGATTTTAACAATCTATGGTTGATAATGGTAAGAAATGAAAAGAATAAAAACGAGCCAGCTATCGGGATCGAACCGATGACCATCGCATTACAAGTGCGACGCTCTCACCTCTGAGCTAAGCAGGCTCATATGCATGCAGTATGCAGTCACATACTTATTGGCTGAAATTAAAAGATCTCTTCGAAATCGCTCGAATTATAGCGAATCGAATTATAATAATGCAATTCAGATTAAAATGAAACATTGCGTCAATTTATATGAATTGATTATTATAAAACAATAATGGGGCGTGGCCAAGCGGTAAGGCAGCAGGTTTTGGTCCTGTTATTTCGAAGGTTCGAATCCTTCCGTCCCAGGTGGAACAGTATTATTGGAAATAAAAAAAAAAAAGACTCTATTTATAGAACGGAAATATGATTTCAATAAGATCTAAATAAAGAAAGGGATATTTTGCGGTATAGGATGGGAATACAGATAACAACATTACATCAAAAATGCAGAAAGAATATAATGCTCATGCAAATGCAATAATTGATGGGATATTATGATTTCGTTCTACAATAAGGGGATATGGCGGAATCGGTAGACGCTACGGACTTAAATTTTTTGAGCCTTGGTATGGAAACTTACCAAGTGATAGCATCCAAATCCAGGGAACCCTGGGATATTTTGAATGGGCAATCCTGAGCCAAATCCGATTTCTAGAGACAATAGTTTCCTTTCCGAGAAAGGGATAGGTGCAGAGACTCAACGGAAGCTATTCTAACGAATCAACATAATTTGGATTGGATACAATCCATTATTTACATAATGTCTTTTGTATTTTATTGAACGCTTGAAAAAGCGTTATATATCACCAATAAACAAAAATAACGATTAGAGTTCTAGGTTTGTTTTGAAAGAATATGCCTAGCTTCAAATTGATTGAAATTGAAGGATTTTTCATTCCATTTTTGTTAATTGGACGAGGATAAAGATAGAGTCCAATTCTACATGTCAATGTCAACAACAATGAAAATTGGAGTAGGAGGAAAATCCGTTGGTTTTATAGATCGTGAGGGTTCGAGTCCCTCTATCCCCAGGTTATCTGTTTTATTTTCGATTTGTTAGATATGTTCTTAAGAACATAAGAAGTTATCATTATATGATAAATTTGTGTCTGCTTCTCTTATATATACATCTGTGTATATAACTGTATATAACATATAATAATAATATATATATATATATATATATATATATATTATTATTATGTTTTTATTTGTATCGTTGTTTTTACTCATTCAAATGCTGTCTTTTACCTTTTTTGTTTTTAGTTGACAGGAGTTTGGTTACTGTGCTAGTATGATGCACAGGGGAACAGCCGGGATAGCTCAGTTGGTAGAGCAGAGGACTGAAAATCCTTGTGTCACCAGTTCAAATCTGGTTCCTGGCATATATATTAATATACTTAATATACTTTTATAAGTATGAAAAAGGATTAGTAGACCTTAATAATATAATGATTAGAAAATAACTAATAATAATATTGATGATTTACGAATAAATAATCATCAGTGATTCTATGTTATTGAATCCATAGGGAGTTGGTCCAAGTTATTTCAAAGGGGATAAAAAAACGACTTGAAATAACTCGAACTAGAGAGCAATTTTCTCTATTTCATTCGTATTAATATCTTCTCGTAAAAAAAAAAGAACTAGGCCTATTCGATAGTTTCCAATTCCTTTGGAAGATTCAAAAAAAATGATTACGATTAATAGAAAGATTGAGAAAAAATAGCTTCTACCTTAGCATTATATAAAAATAGAACTAGATCGGGGTAAAGACCAATACCTATGATTGGTAGAAAGAGACAGATCAAAATAAAAAGTTCGCGTGGTCCCGAATCTTTAAAATAAGGATTCGGGACATTCAAAACCTTATATCCATAGAACATTCGACGTAACATAGATAACAAATAAATGGGAGTTAATATCATTCCAATTGCCGCTATTGCAGTAATAATGATCCGAAAGGTCGAAGAATAATTATGATTAGTAATTATACCCAAAAATATCATAAATTCTGCTACAAAACCACTCATTCCTGGCAATGCAAGAGAAGCCATTGAAAAGCTACTGAACATAGTAAAGATTTTAGGAATTGGTATAGCGATTCCTCCCATTTCATCAAGAAAAAGAGTACGTATCCTATCATAACTGGTTCCTACCAAGAAAAAAAGTGCAGCACCAATTAATCCATGAGAAATCATTTGCAAAATGGCTCCATTGAGACCTGTATATGTCATGGAACCAATTCCTATAATTACAAAACCCATATGAGATATTGATGAATAGGCTATCCTTCTTTTCAAATTGCGTTGACCCATAGAAGTTAGAGCTGCATAGATAATTTGCACTGCTCCTATTATAATCAACCACGGCGAAAACAAAGAATGAGCATGAGGTAGCAATTCCATATTGATCCGAATCAACCCGTATCCCCCCATTTTCAATAGAACTCCGGCCAAAAGCATACATGTACTATAATGTGCTTCCCCATGAGTATCCGGTAACCAGGTATGGAAAGGGAAGATTGGCAATTTTATTGCATAAGCGATCAAAAACCCTAAATATAAGAGTATTTCAAGTGCGATGGGATAATCTTTTTTAGCTAATAATTCGAAATCGAATGCTGGTCCATGAGATCCATAGAGACCCATACTTAAAGCTCCCATTAAGATAAAAATGGAACCACCCGCAGTATACAAAAGAAATTTTGTGGCTGAATAGAGACGTCTTTTTCCCCCCCACATGGATAAAAGTAAGTACACAGGAATTAGTTCCAACTCCCACATGAGAAAGAAAAGTAGAATATCTCGAGAAGCAAATAATCCCAATTGGCCACTGTACATTGCCAACATCAAGAAATACAATAATCGCGGATTTCGAGTAACTGGCCAAGCAGCTAAAGTAGCTAAAGTAGTTACAAATCCCGTTAATAAAATAAGTCCAATGGAAAATCCATCAATTCCCAGTTTCCAATGAAAATGAATAAGGTTTATCCAGTTATAATCCTCTTCCAATTGGATTAATGAATTATCAAAATGATAATGATAACGGAATATATAGGTCATTAAAAGAAGATCTAATAAGCAAATACCTAGAGTATACCATCGAATCATTTTATTTCCTTTATAGGGAAATAAAGGGATTAATAACCCCGCAGATATGGGCAAAATAACAATTATTGTTAACCAAGGTAAATTACTCATAATGAAGAGAAAAGAGACTTTCGATATCAAAACCCATGCTTTCATTTTTGGGTCGAGTATGGGTTTTGATCAGTGAAAGAGGAAAAGGAGAATGAAAAATATATATGGGATGAATCTAACTATTTTTCTTTTTTGATGGATCAGTAAGCTAGACCCATACTGCGCGTTGTTTCATGCCATAAATAAACACGTACACTTAAGAAATCCGTTGGACAAGCCGATTCACACCTCTTACAACCTACGCAGTCTTCTGTTCTTGGAGCAGAAGCAATTTGCTTAGCTTTACATCCTTCCCAAGGTATCATTTCTAATACATCTGTGGGACACGCTCGTACACACTGGGTACAACCAATACATGTATCATAAATTTTGACTGAATGTGCCATTGAATCTAAGAACTCTATAAAAACTGTTTCATTGAATAAGATTTTTTAATATATGGCCAATGACGATATATTATGAATATCAAGCAAATCAATAATTGTATTATCGGTGATATAATGAATAGATTCGGATTCTATCTGTTTGATTTATAAAACAGACAGATTTGACCGAATCTGGTCTAATCGTGTTAAACAGATCATTTGAATAATGAGTTAAATATGAATTATGCTCTTGATTGATCGTAATACTTATTTGAAATCTCTAGAAAATAAAAGATCTAGATCTATTTTTAGAGAGACAAGCCTAGTATCCATTTGAATAGTAATAGGTATACAAATTTCTCGATCTCTATTACCATTTTGACAAATTAAATTGATCGATACGAGTTGATTTTCTGTTACGATATATTGCCAAAACAATAGCTAATCCAATAGCTGCTTCAGCAGCAGCAATAGCTATAACAAAGATCGAAAAGATATCCCCCTTTACTTGTCTACTATCAAAAAAATCTGAGAATGTTACTAGGTTTAAATTAACCGCATTGAGTATTAGCTCAAGACACATAAGTGCTTTAACCATGTTTCGACTTCTTACTAGTCCATAAATACCGATAGAGAATAAATAAGCACCTAAAATAAGCGCATGTTCGAGCATAATAGAGGAACTCCTCATACCTTGATCTCTTCAGATACAAACAAAAGTGATAGTTTCTAATTTACCATTATCGAAAGAAAAAAAATGATACGATGTCGCACGAGAGCTTTCATTTTCAAACTGTTTCTTCTCGACGAGCTATAGTAATGGCTCCTATAAGAGCAACTAGAAGAATTAGAGAAATAAGTTCGAATGGAAGGAAAAAATCAGTGGATAAATGAGCCCCAATACGTTGAATATTGCTTGTTAAATCTCGTTCTAACATTTGATCTGATTTTTGAGTCAGAGATATTCCGAACCATGATATGTTCAAGATAATAGTAATTAACGAACAAAAAAGACTTGTACAAACTATTGAAGTAATGCTATCTCCGACAGTCCAGGGAGGGGCATAATTGGGATATTTTGGATTATTCATCAACATCACGGCAAATAGAATCAAAATATTAACAGCTCCTATGTAGATCAGGATTTGTGCAACAGCTACGAAATCCGCATTCAGTATAATATAGAAAAAAGAGATACAAATTAGAACTAACCCCAATGAAAGAGCGGAATAAATTATATTAGTAATTAATACTACTCCTATACCTCCTAATATAAGACTTAGCGTTAGAGGAGCCAACAAAAGAATATCATATATCGATTCAGATCGATTCATTATGTGTACAATAAGTTTGAATATTATTTCCTCCCATTCACTAAATAAAAAGTTACCCTATTTACCTATATGCTATACTGGATTTGTAATTTCATTTGATATGGGCACTGATTAATTAATCTATAGATCAATAATAGATTCCGATCAATCACACATGTGACATTATTAATGGAATGTCAATAGAATTATTCATTAATTACTGATTTGTCAAAAAAAAAGATTTTGTTTATTAGATACTCTTTGATCGCAGCGCAATCTGAATAATCGTAGAAATTATTGAATCATAAAATTTGTCCGTAGTTTCTTCAGACATACTAAGTTAATATGTTATGTTGAGCTCGGAATTGTTTGAATTGTTAAATCTTCAACAACGGATATTGGTAAACGTCCTAAAGCAATATGATCATAATTTAATTCATGACGATCATAGGTCGAAAGTTCATATTCTTCAGTCATCGCTAGACAATTTGTGGGGCAATATTCGACACAATTTCCACAAAAGATACAAATTCCAAAATCAATACTATAATTTTCCAATCGTTTTTTCCCCATATCTATTCCGACTTTCCAATCCACAACAGGTAGATTGATCGGGCATACACGGACGCATACTTCACAAGCAATACATTTATCAAATTCAAAGTGGATCCTCCCGCGAAATCGTTCTGATGGGATCCATTTTTCATAGGGATATTGAATAGTAATAGGTAAACGATTCATGTGATATAAGGTAACAAAAAAACCTTGCCCAATGTATCTCGCAGCCTGTATTGCTTGTTCACTATAATTCATAAACCCAGTTACCATGGAGAACATGTGTAAAATCTCCTTGAATAATCATTTCATAGAAATTTCTTTCTCTTCATAGATTTGATCTATCAAATTTGGATATATTGCAAAATTGATAAAAACCTCTTCACGAAGAAGAAAAGAGAGTTAGTTACAATAAAATAAGTTGGAAAGAGGCTGTTAGTAACAGATTACCCAAAGCAATAGGTAAAAGAAATTTCCACCCAAGATCCAATAATTGGTCCATTCTTATCCTAGGCAAGGTCCATCTTGCCGTGATAGAAATAAATAAGAACAGATAGGCTTTAGCTAATATAATTAGGATCCCGATTGTTATATTAACGACCCCGCTAATTCCAGAAATAGAATCCCATTCAAAATGTTCCAGAATGGGTATGAATGGAATTGATAAGTTCCATCCGCCCAAGTAAAGAACTGTCACAAAGAATGAAGAAGCTAATAGATTTAGGTAAGAAGCAACGTAAAATAAACCAAATTTGATACCCGAATATTCAGTTTGATAACCCGCTACCAATTCTTCTTCCGCTTCGGGTAAATCAAAGGGCAATCTTTCACATTCTGCCAGAGATGAGATGAAAAAAGCTAAAAACCCTATAGGTTGACGCCACAAATTCCATCCTAAAAAACCATATCTGCACTGTGCTTCAACTATATCAATTGTACTTGAACTATTGGATAATTATAGTCGACAGAAACATCACTGTTTTCATCTCTATTCCAAAACCGTACGTGAAACTTTCACTTCATACGGCTTCTCAATGGTCATTAAGAAATAAAGAAAAAAAAGCACCAGATCATAAATTGAACCAATGAGATTCCGTCTGCTACAAATAATAGGAGCTTTTGAACCTATCTTAACCTTCAGTATTTTTTTGCCAGAGAAAGAAAACTGTGTAAAGGATTACTTCGTTCTGGATAGCCATTTTTGATTTAAGTAGATAGAAACATATTGTAGATCGGGGTTTTGGGGAAGTACCACTTGATCATCCCTACCAATGTCAAGTCCTTATTGTTATCCCATTTCTATGGAAATATCTTTGGTCTAGATATCAGTTTCTTTTTTTCACTAATCTTTTTTATATCTTGGTGTTTCTCACCATCTACCTTTGCTTGATTTTTAGTATATATGACAGTAACTTCATACTTTTCTTTTGTCCTTTGCCTCCCCGCTATTGGGCCCCGATGACTAATATATGAGCTGGGGTACACAGTTTTCACTGATTGTGCATGCTCTCACTCTTGTACATGGGGGATGGGACTTAATCATCTTACTGCAAGATTTGTAAACTGTTTGATCTCACCCATATGACTATCTAGTTTTTTGATCGGAATATTCATCCCATTCACTTCTGTTTTTCCCTTTTTTAGTTATTAATAAAAAGAGGGAAAAATGAATCTCATATTCCAACGAATCACACGTAGAGATATAGATAACACACATAAAGCTAAAGGAATTTCATAACTAATAGCTTGAGCAGCAGCTCGGAGACCACCTAAAAAAGAATATTTATTATTGGATCCATATCCTGCTATAAGCAGTCCAAGGGGAGCAATACTTGAAATTGCAATCCAAAAGAAAACGCCTATACTAAGATCAATTAAAACAATGTGGCGACCAAAGGGAATTACTAAATAGCCTAAAAAAATAGGTATCACTACTACTGCTGGACCAATACTAAATAACCAAATATCCCCCCTAGATGGGATAATATCCTCTTTTAGCAGTAGTTTTATTCCATCCGTCAAAGCTTGAATAATTCCCAAAGGACCGGCGTATTCAGGTCCAATGCGTTGTTGTATTCCCGCAGATATTTTTCTTTCGAGCCATACAATAACTAATACTCCTATCGTAATTCCCAATAGAAGGATAATTATGTCAATTAGAATCCATATAAAACTATATATTTCTTTTGAAAATCCCAATCGAGAAAATAAATTGATAGCTTGTTCTTCGAGATCTGCTATATTAATCACCATTTTAACGATCAACCTCTCCCATAATGATATCTATACTACCCAAAATCGTCATGATATCGGCTAATTTCATCCTTTTAACCAGTTGAGGAGGAATCTGCAAATTAATAAAACCAGGTGGTCGGATTTTCCATCTCCAGGGAAAAATGTTATCATCTCCTATAAAAAAAATTCCTAATTCCCCCTTGGGAGCTTCTACTCTCACGTAATGTTCTTGTTTTGATAACTCAAAAGTAGGGGAAGGTTTTTTACTAATAAATCGAGATTCAAAATTGTTCCATTGCGAATCTTTTCCCTTATTTAAACGTCGAACCTCTAAATTCTCATAGGGACCTCCCGGAATTATTTCTAGGGCCTGTCTAATTATTTTTATAGATTCTTTCATTTCTCCGATTCGAAGCAAATAACGAGCTAACGAATCTCCTTCTTTTTGCCATTGGATTTCCCAATCCAATTCATCATAACATTCATAATGATCCACTTTACGAAGATCCCATTGGATTCCGGAAGCTCGTAGCATGGGTCCTGATAAACTCCAATCTATTGCTTCTTCTCTACTAATAATGCCTACTCCCTCAACTCGTTTTAAAAAGATAGGATTGCATGTAATAAGTCTTTCATATTCTGTCACTTTTGGAAAGAAATAATAGCAAAAATCGAAGCATTTATCTACCCAACCGTAGGGTAAATCTACAGCTACTCCTCCAATACGGAAATAATTATGCATCATTCGCATGCCCGTGGCAGCTTCAAATAAATCATATATCATTTCCCTCTCTCTTAAAATATAAAAGAAAGGAGTCTGCGCACCAATATCAGCCATGAAAGGTCCAAGCCATAACAAATGAGAAGCTATACGACTTAACTCTAGCATAATCATTCTAATATAGCTGGCCCTTTTAGGTATTTGAATATTTTCCAATTTTTCTGGTGCATTAACCGTTATTGCCTCTGTGAACATAGTAGCTAAATAATCCCATCGTGTTACATAGGGGAGATATTGAACAATTGTTCGGTTCTCAGCAATTTTCTCCATACCTCTATGTAAATAACCTAATATAGGTTCACAGTCAATAACATCTTCACCATCTAGAGTAACAATAAGTCGAAGAACACCATGCATTGATGGATGATGAGGACCCATACTTACCATCATGAGGTCTTTCTCCCTAGCAACCATAATCATAACTCTTCCCCGGTTAAAAAAATCAATGAGAACAAAAGAAAGAATGACTCATTAGGATCCGGAATTTAATAAAACATAATTTCTTCAAATTTCGTTCAAAATTAACGCAGTCCACGAATATCTAATTGATCGATTAAACGTTTGTAACGAAGTCTATCTTTCTTGAACAGATAAATCAGAAGTCGTTTACGTTTACCCACAATTTTCCACAAACCTCTTTGGGACGAGTAGTCTCTTCCGTGCAGGTCCAAATGTTCAGTAAGTTTTTGAATTCGACTGGTTAAATAACATACTTGAGATTCAACAGATCCTCTTTGTTCTCTAGGAATCAAAGAGGGACGAACAGACAATTTTTTGATCATAAAAAAAATATTTCCAAGTTCAATATTATTGATTTAATTTAGAGTAAGAAAAAAGAATGAGATCCATTTCTTTTTGTTCATGGTCTATATATTCCTACGTTTCGATCGAATTAGAATAAAGCTACCATATCAGCAAGATTGAATGTCGGAGTTTATCCGGTATTATTCAAAAGAATGATACACTCTCCTTTTCCATTGAGAAAGAAAAAAAGGGATGACGGAATGATTAATAAATTCCCGATCTTTAAGATCAAAAAGAAGGGCTGTAGTGGATTATAGAACCGTGTCCCTTGATCTTTCCAAGTACCTCCAAGAGACCCTAGAGATTCCCATTGCTCCTCTCTAGGGTCTTGGAGGGTGTACTATAGTTACACCACTTCCTCTAATTTATTCATTATTTTGGGGATCTTCTTCATCCGTTCCTTTGCTAAGGTAGGAAGAAAAACCCTTGGGTTTTTTTCCCATTAGTAGGTCTCTCGGGAGGTTCAGTAGGTCTCTCGGTATGTTCGGGCTTGGTCCTATTATTTTCACCTCATCCTTCTCACCGAAAAAAAACTCTCTTAAAGAAGAATAACTCGTAACATAAGAAAGAGCTTTTCTTGCGTCCGAATTTGCTTTTTTCCTCCAAACCTTGTTACGATGCTGTTTTTTGGATTTAGAGGTGCGTTTTTTTGGTACAGCCATAATATTTTTATAGTTCAATTTTATTTAGAAAAAAATATCAAATTTTTGAATATTCTATATTTTTTTATTTTGTAAACTTCTTATATTATATATCTTTAAATTCAATTCATTTTTATAGTTTAGTTCCATTTTATTTAGAAAAAAATGATAGAATATTCTATCGTTTTTTTCTTGCATTTTGCAACCTTATTAGAGAATATTTACTAGTAATAGAAGATCCACGATACAAATTGATAACAATTATCAATTCTTACATACGTATATCGAATTTTGAGTAAATGAAAACTATGTCATTTTAACAGATTCAATTATTTCTCATCTTAAGAATTCCAATTGGTTTAATTTTCTATTCAATTCTATTCTTAATACTACTATTGATCTACAATAGAAAATTTCATAAAATAAGAATGTGTGTGTACATGACTAATAGCTCAGTACCTAGACTGAAAAAGAGTTCCTTCTTGCTCATCTTACAAATATTTGATTAGTATCAGTATTGACCGGTGCAAATCTTTTGCAGAAAAAAGATGAAAAAAGGTCACAATAAATATGAAATCGATAGGATTGCATCCCATATTCTATCGTTCTTGTTTATTTATGATCTATCGTTTTTATTTTATTCTCTTCAGGGTCTAGTGGATTGGAAACCAAGAATGTGGAATATCAAAATATTGAGAATAATGATTTAATCTTCCTATGGAATTTATATACAAATATGCTCGGGTCGTACCTTTCCTTCCGCTTTCAGCTTCTGTACCAATCGGATTAGGATCCTTTTTTTTTCCAGGAGCAACTAAGAGTGTTCGCCGTACATGGGCTCTTATTAGCATTTTTCTGTTAAGCGTAGCTATGTTTCTTTCTTTCAATTTGTTCTTGCAACAGATTACCGGCGGTCCCATCTATCGGTATTTCTGGTCCTGGGTTATCAATAATAAGTTTTCATTAGAATTAGGCTATTTGATTGATCCACTTACTTCCATTATGTTAGTTTTAGTTACAACAGTTGGAACCATGGTTATGATCTACAGCGATAATTATATGTCGCATGATAAAACATATGTGAGGTTTTTCGCTTACCTTAATTTTTTCAATGCTTCTATGCTGGGGTTAGTTATTAGCCCTAATTTATTACAAATATATTTTTTTTGGGAATTAGTAGGAATGTGCTCCTATTTATTGATAGGTTTCTGGTTTACGCGACCCAGCGCGGCTAATGCTTGTCAAAAAGCATTTATAACTAATCGTGCAGGGGATTTTGGACTCTTATTAGGAATCCTAGGTTTTTATTGGGTAACAGGTAGTTTTGAATTTCAATATTTGTTTGAAAAATTCAACGAATTGACTGCCGTTGATGGGGTTGGTTCGCTCTTTTTTACTTCGTGTGCTTTTCTCTTATTTTTAGGTCCAGTAGCCAAATCTGCACAATTTCCACTTCATGTATGGTTACCTGATGCTATGGAAGGGCCTACTCCTATTTCAGCTCTTATACATGCCGCTACTATGGTAGCAGCAGGAATTTTTCTTGTAGCTCGGTTGTTTCCTCTTTTTAAAGCTCTACCTTTAATAATGTATCTTATCTCTTGGATAGGTGGAATAACAGCTCTATTGGGAGCTACTATGGCTCTCGCTCAAAAAGATCTTAAAAAAGGCTTGGCTTATTCTACTATGTCTCAATTAGGTTACATGATGTTAGCTCTAGGGATAGATTCTTATCGAATCGCTCTGTTCCATTTGATTACACATGCTTATTCCAAGGCATTATTGTTCCTAGGATCCGGATCAGTCATCCATTCCATGGAACCCATTGTTGGATATTGCCCCAGTAAAAGTCAGAATATGGCTCTTATGGGTGGTTTGAGGAAATATATGCCAATTACGGGAATCACTTTTCTTTTAGGGACACTTTCTCTTTCTGGTATTCCACCTTTTGCTTGTTTTTGGTCTAAAGACCAAATTCTTAGTGATAGTAAGTTATATTCTCCCATTTTGGGGGGAATAACTTGGTTCACAGCAGGATTAACTGCCTTTTACATGTTTCGTATGTATTTACTTACTTTTGAAGGGGACTTCCGCGTCAATTTAGTGAATTCATATAACAACCATATTACATTATATTCGACTTCTATGTGGGGAGAGGAGGAATCCGGGATATCAAATAGAACGAGAGCGGATTCTATGTCGAATCAAATTATAGGAAGCAATAATTCCTTTTCCAAAGAAGCATTTCAAATTTCCGAAGGATTGTACAAAAAGAACAGAGGTTTGGTTGTCACTTATCCTTTCTTCCATAAGGGATCTTTTGCATATCCGAAAGAATCGGGCAAGACAATGCTATTTCCTTTAGTTGTATTGGGAATATTTACTCTGTTTGTTGGATTGATAGGAGTTCCTTTTTTTCGAAGCGGAATGAGTTATGACATATTATCTCAATGGTTTACTTCAGCGATGACTCCTTTTGATAAGAAACATCCGGAGAATTGGTCCGAATTTTTCATAGACGCAATCCCCTCAGTTGGTATAGCATTTCTCGGTATATTTATTGCCTGTATTCTACATAGACCTATTTACTTCTTATCAAAGGATGTATATCCTAAAACAAATCCTAATATGAAGATTTTTATGGACCAATCGATTAATATTATATATAATTGGTCTTTTTATCGGGCTTATATAGACATATATTATGACATAATCTTGATTAAAGGTATACGAGGATTAGCTGAAACAAGTCATTCATTTGATCAATGGGCAATTGATGGAATCCCAAATGGAGTAGGTTTTTTAGGTCTTTT
>BSBK01014938.1:0-7500 GCA_027943335.1 Chamaecyparis obtusa | reverse complement strand
AAAATGAGCATGTTAATAATAAAAATGGATATAAAAAAAAAGATTATCACTCTCATTCTTTTTAATAGAGAAAGAAGAATGAACCCCGAAGGATTCGGATAGTTTTTTTTTCTATTTATATTTTATATATTATATATAATATATATATATATAAATACTCGAAAAACAAAAATGTCCTCAAAAGAATTGAACGAGAAGCCGTATGAGGTGAAATTCTCATGTACGGTTTTGTATAGTGGCAGTAGAGGTAACTTTTCTGTCAACTTTTCCACTATCACCCCTAAAAAACCAAACTCTGCCTTACGCAAAGTCGCTAGAGTACGATTAACTTCTAAATATGAAATCACTGCTTATATACCTGGCATTGACCATAATTTACAAGAACATTCTGTAGTATTAGTAAGAGGTGGAAGAGTTAAGGATTTGCCCGGTGTTAAATATCACATAATTCGAGGAATCTTAGATGCTGTCTCAGTCAAAAATCGGAAACAAGGGCGTTCTAGTGCGTTGTATATTCTTATCTAAGATTTGTATCATTTTATGATGATGCCATGTCAATTGCTAAAAACATGTAAAGTATATGGCTAACCCAATAACGAACGTTTTATAAGGGGACTAGAGCAGGCTAAAACAATAAGGATAATATATGTCTAAGGTTTAATATTGAATTCATTTGATAAGTTTTCCCTTACTTAGTGTGTGTTAATATAAAATTGGAAATGTCTTGACTTTTTTGGAGCAGATTCAATTCAAATAGCATTGATTTAAAACACCCTTTCCTTTTTTTATACTCTTTTTAAAACCTAAGGACCTAATCGTATAGATATAGAAAATACAAGATTTCTAATCATAGCAAAAGAAAGGAAACGGATACTCAATTGAGAATGAGTAAACATAATTCTATGCATAAGAATATATATTATATCATATATATAATATGCAGATAGAATCATGTGGAAAGCCGTATTCGACGAAAGTCGTATGTACGGTTTGGAGGGAGATCTTTGCCGCCTTTAGAGATCCACCCTACAATATGGAGTTAAAAAGCCGAAATAAGTAATGATTAGTCTTTATGAAATAAATTTATGAACCTTTTTCACACTCATGTCACGTCAAAGTACTGTAGAAAAGAAAATTGATAAATTTGATCCGATTTATCATAATCGATTAGTTAACATGGTCGTTAACCGTATTCTTAAACACGGAAAAAAATCATTAGCTTATCGAATTTTTTATCAATCTCTAGAAAAGATTCACGAAAAAACAGAGAAAAATCCACTAATTGTTCTACGTCAAGCAATAGACAAATTAACTCCCAAATTGATAGTAAAATCAAAACGTGTAAGTGGATCCACTTATCAAGTTCCGATTGAAATAAAAGAGAAAGAAGGAAAAATACTTGCTATTCGTTGGTTATTAGAGTCATCCCGAAAACGTTCTGGTCCAAATATGCAATTCAAATTGAGTTACGAAATAATGGATGCTGCCAGAGAGAAAGGCAATGCTATACGCAAGAAGGAAGAGATTCATAAAATGGCAGAATCCAATAAAGCTTTTGCACATTACCGTTAATCCATTAACTATATAAAATAGATCTACAGATCTATTCCATTCTGATCAATAAAAGAAAACTTACTTTATCAAAATTTTATTGGAACGAAAACGAAAGGAAAAGAAGAATGAAAAAGAAATCATAGATAAATGATAATAAGGAGATTCTAAAGAAAATGTTGCTTAAATATTAATTGAAGTTACTAACTAATGATCCGGACAAAATGAAAAATGCATTTTCAATTAATACCTTTAAATCATTTTTATGAAAGAATTTCATTTGCTTCTCTTCTATGGAAGTTCCATTTTTCCAGAATGCATCCTTATTTTTGGCCTATTTCTTCTTCTAGTAATCGATTTCATTTCTGATCAGAAAAAGACAACTTGGTTCTATTTCATCTCTTTAACAAGTTTAGTGCTAAGCATAGCTTTTTTGTTATTTCAATGGAGAGAAGAACCTACGATCAGTTTTTTTGGTAATTTCCAAACAAACAATTTTAATAAAATATTTCGGTTTCTCATTTTATTATGTTCCACTTTATGTATTCCTCTATCCGTGGAATACATTCAATGTACAGAAATGGCTGTAACAGAGTTTTTGTTATTCATATTAACAGCTACTTTAGGAGGAATGTTTTTATGTGGTGCTAATGATTTAACAACTATCTTCGTATCTTTAGAATGTTTAAGTCTATGTTCTTATCTATTATCTGGATATACCAAAAGAGATGTACGGTCTAATGAGGCTATTATGAAATATTTACTTATGGGTGGAACAAGTTCTTCCATTCTTGCTTATGGTCTTTCTTGGCTATATGGTCTATCTGGAGGTGAGATTGAAATTCAAGAAATAGCCAATGGTCTTATAAATACACAAATGTATAACTCTCCAGGAATTTGGATTGCACTTTTCTCTATAACGGTAGGAATTGCATTCAAGCTTTCTTTAGTTCCTTTTCATCAATGGACCCCCGATGTATATGAAGGAGTGCGATTCGTTTTACAAATAGAAACTCTATAGACATGTGGAAAAAAGATTGTTATTCCCACTTGGACTAAGACATAACTTTTACCAAAAATTTGAATTGAATTAAGGTAAAGCAAAGTAAGAAACAAACGAATTTTTTTTTGATTTGAATAAATAACTTTTACAAATTAATTATTACGGGTAGTTTTTACAAAGGATCAGATTAATGACGTGTATAATATTTTTATTCTTAACGTAGATGCTATATAGTAAGTTTTCATTCTTCAGAAACTACGAGTGTAAAAAAGAAGGCATCCGTCGACAAAAAGATTACCCTAAGATGAGCATCTCATGACTATTCAGAACGATTTAAATCAGATGGTTTTATTTTTTCTTTTTAACTCTTTCATAACTGAACTTAAAAAATAAGAAAAAAAAAAAAAAGATTGACCATACCATAATAACCACTGAGTAAGGATTCCTCGGAAAGTTAAGGATTAGTTATTCTTTATATCAATTGAATAGATTCAATCTTATACATACACGAGGAAGGTAATAAAAAAAAAAAAGAGAATCAAACGATTATGCTCATTTTTTTATCACTTAGGAGCCGTGCGAGAAGAAAGTCTCATGCACGGTTCTGAATGAGAGAAAGGAGGGAAAATTCCTCTTTTCGACTCTAACTCCCCCACTCCAGTCGTTGCTTTTATTTCTGTTATTTCAAAAGTAGCTGCTTCAGCTTTAGCCACTAGAATTTTTGACATTATTTTTTATTTTTCATTGAACGAATGGCATCTTCTTTTGGAAATATCAGCTATTCTTAGCATGATATTAGGAAATTTAATTGCTATTACTCAAACAAGTATAAAACGTATGCTTGCATATTCATCGATAGGTCAAATTGGATATATGCTTATTGGAATAATTGATAAAGACTCAAACAATGGATATGCAAGTATGATAACTTATATGCTGCTCTATATTTTTATGAATTTAGGAACTTTTGCTTGTATTGTATTATTCAGTCTACGTACAGGAACAGATAACATTCGGGATTATGCAGGATTATATATGAAAGACCCTTTTTCAGCTTTGTCTTTATCTTTATGTCTGCTATCTCTAGGGGGGATTCCTCCATTAGCAGGTTTTTTTGGAAAACTTTATCTATTCTGGTGTGGATGGCAAGCAGGCTCCTATTTATTAGTTTCGATAGGACTCTTTATGAGTGTTGTTTCCATATATTATTATCTGAAAATAATTAAGTTATTAATGACTGAAAGAAACAAAGAAATAACTCCCTACGTGCAAAATTATAGATTATCTTCTTCAATCTCAAAAAATTATATCGAATTTAGTATGATTATATGTGTAATAGCATCTACTTTACTGGGAATAATAATGAATCCAATTATTGCAATTGCCCAGGATACATTATTTTAGAGATTGAGATTTTTTCTATAGAATTTTTCTTACTTACTAACTCAAAAAAGTCAGAATTGCCCTAATATTCATATTCTTAAAATCGCAGGGAATAGGCTGAAATTATAAGATGAACTTCTAATTACAAAATCAACTTGATCGTTAAATTAGAAGTTCATTTTGTACCAAAATATAGATTTTCTATCTGATAAAAAGTCGTTCAAACGTGCGTAAATGAATTACAAATATTTGAAAATATTTTGTAATTCTTAACTTCTATTTAAGATTAAAAGAGATAGTTAAGAATTACAAAACAGGGATGGAGATAATCTAATCTCGATACTGAATTGAATCGAGATAACCTTGCTGCGATTCTTTCATCTCAAAAATATTGTGAGCAGAGTGTAATAACTGCTTATTGTGCATCCAGCAGGAATTGAACCCGCGACTTCCCAATTATGAGTTGGGTGCTTTTACCATTCAGCCATGGATGCTATGGTAAAGTGATTTTATTAGAATCAATATGGTAACCAATTGAATTCTCATTTTCAACAAAAAATAGATTTGGGATTGTTAGCAATTTCTGTAGGACAAAATGCTAATTAATGAATAATACAGATAGATAAGATCGTATAAATAGAGATTCTTTAATTAATTACGTTCTTTTCTATATATCTATTGTTCTAAATAGGGCATAAAAATCCTATTTTTGGTATATTTGGCTTCGTATTCGTATAATATATTTGTTATAATATTAATGTTGAAATATTGTATTATTTACTAATTCAATTCTATCTCAATAACAATCAACTTTTTTTTGACGAATTATTCAATAGTTAGTTGAATAAGTTGTATTAACTACCTCTTACTTATTATAATTATTTTTAATAAGTAATAATTTAAATTTTTTTATAGAACAAAACAACATAATGAACAGAAAAAAACCGTGGTCTACGGATCCTATTGGAAAGACCCAAGAAATAGCTTGGTTCTTTAGCGTTCAGTCGAAATTTCAAGATTACATGATGGAAATATTCGTTCCATGGAACGAATCCAATTTGGTGAGATTGCTAAGTCAAATATTTTCTGGTCGAGAAAGTGTTGTTAAGCTTTTTGATTTTCGGATTCTTAGTACATTACTTATACGGGATATACGTATATTTATTTTAAAAGGTCAAGCAATAAAAGCTGTAATGATAATAGCATTACCATTACTTTTCTCTTTTTTAAATACTCGAGCCTTAATTGAAAGAAATAAATCATCATATAATTTGATGAAGATATTTCCAGCTGTACAACATCTTGGAGCTAGAGCTAGAAAGGAAAATTTGTTGCTCGTTCCGCATCTTTTTATGTTTTCGCCAAAAGCCAAAAGGAGATATCAACGTTGCTTGCTCAATCCAAAAGAACATGTTTGGATTTTATCCAGTTCTAACACAAATCTGAATCAGAAAAATAGAATATCAGAGAAGCAAGAAACAATAAATTGGGAAAGCCCTTTGGAAAAAGAATCTAATGGTATCGAATGGGAGATTGATTCATCTTTTAATTCAATTCCAAACGAATATTGGGAACCTGAAACAGAACCTGAAAACCTTTATGAATGGAAAGAATCAATACTTTATCGTCATCGAAGCAAAGTTATTGAGGAACTAGAAAACAAAATCGAACAATTAGAAGAAAAACTAGTTCAAGTAGAAGAAGAATTCGCTCTCTCTTCAGAACCAGAACAATTCAAAAGTTTAGAAAGGGAAAGGAAACAAAGAGTTCGAGAAATCGAAAGATACAAAGAAGGGCTACGAAGAATAAAGAAACTATGTGAGAAAAGATCGCAAGAAATGGAACAAGAAAAAATGTTCCAAGAAGAATCAGATCAAGCAAGAGAATCTTTTTCCTTTTCAGAGTCGGAAGTTTTTGAAAGGTTGTTTGAGCATTTGTCAATAGATGAATCATGTATAAGTATTAATTATACTAATAAACCGAGTGAAAAATTTAAATTGTTGAAAGAGCGACAAGACGCTTTTCAATATTTCAGGGGATTAGAAAAGAATAGAATCGTTGATCTATGGAAGGTTAAAACATTTCTTAAAAATCCTCCTGTAAATTATGATATTTTACCAGATCCCGAATGGAACATCAGCAAAGATATAAACCAATTCAATTGTATTCGATTTATGAATAAGAATTCATCTTCAAGATCTCCCTCATCCTGTGATCAAAATAAAGAACAATTAGCATTAAACGATGATTTTCAATTGAAACAATTTGTTCTTAAAATAACGGATCAATTTACTCTATCAATAACTAGGCCTAATCATATTTCTTACCCTAATGATGCAATTGACGTGGATATCGATCATCGTGTGAATGAATTACATTTATTCAACCAGACTTTATTGAAGTGCTTTAATTACTTCTTCAATTACAGAGATGAATTAACGCATGATTCTTTCCTTAGAGTACTCAATATTTTTGAAAAAAAGAAAACATCAGAAGATGATAACACTGAACAACTAATATTGAATAAAATAGTGAATAAAATTCAAATAGTGAATAAAGACAAGATTCAAGCTGACGAGCATGTGAAAATTGATAAATTCGATTTTTTGAAGAACGTTGAAGATTTTGTATTGAACGATTTAAAATCCGAAACTGTATTAGACGATTTAGAATCGTTCCAGAAGTATTATTTGGAATATCATAAATACTATATGGAATTAAAAAGATACTCTTTGGAATTACAGAAAGTATTGAATAAGAATAAATACTATTTGGAATTACAGAAAGTATTGAATAAATACTATTTGAAATTACAAAGATACTCTTTGGAATTACAGAAAGTATTGAATAAGAATAAATACTATTTGGAATTACAGAAAGTATTGAATAAATACTATTTGAAATTACAAAAGGCATTCCATAAATACTCTTTGGCATTCCATGAATACTCTTTTGAATTACAGAAAGTCTTAAATAAGAATAAATTGGAATCACAAAAAGTATTAGATAAATACTATTTGGAATTACATAACTATTTGGGATATTTCTATGTGGAATTACAAAAATATTCTTTGGAATTACAGAAAGTATTGAATAAGAATAAATACTATATGGAATTACAAAAATATTCTTTGGAATTACAGAAAGTATTGAATAAGAATAAATATTATTTGGAATTCATCTATTTTATCAAAACATTAAGTCGCAATTTGAATAATGTGACGCAAGATGCAATTAACCAGTATTCATCAAGTTGGATACTATGTCAGAAAGAATATTTGGAGCGCCCTTTTTTTCGACCTGTTGAGTTGAGAAATCCAAATTTTTTAAACGCTTTTGTATTATCCATTCAGATCGAATACTTTCAAAAAAGATTAGAATATCTCTTGTCCATTTCCAAACAAAACAATTTCAAAAAGAGAGTGTTAGATCCAATTGAATTATCGATTACTCAACATTGGAGTTGGTTTGGACCAATTTTGGATAGTAAAATTAATAAAATTCTCTGGGACAATCTTAATAGTTCTCAAATTCTCTGGGACAAGCTTAATGGAAATGTCTGG